>MU795179.1:0-45414 GCA_027886305.1 Lentinula aff. lateritia
TGGCCAGTATATACTTATCTAGAGACCAACATACAACCTGGTAGAGACCAACGCACAATTGCCGGAGACCAACCAATAAGTGCCGGAGAACTGACATTTGATGCATCACGCGCATCAATTTAAGAGCATGGAATATTGAACGAAATCTGCCGTCATACAATTCATCAATCTCCTGTCTCATCCATGAATGAGGCTATCTACATATAGTTCAACTCCTTAAAACTAGTCGGCTCTCGGCTGGCTGCCCTTGAGGCTCAAACTTCAAACTTCAAGCTTCGTATTCAACTGTCTGCTCAAGGAGGTGCTTGGCTTCATCCTCATGGTGATCGTCCTGACTGATTAACTACCGGTAGTTACCTTTGCCGGAACAAGAGGCTTCGCTTCGGGATTCGGAAACAAAAAATTAAAATGACCCAAGGAAACTAGCACGCTCTGATATACATAGTCTGCGTTGTTCCGTTGTATGTCTTTGATCGTCGCAATCGCCCTCCCGAGAAGCAGTACATAGATCGGAAATAGTGCATATGCGACAGAGCTAAGAGCTACTGTGGAGCCATGTACATCGTGAAGGCGGCCCTTGCTATGTGCTTCGCTGCGACGATGGTTGGCGGATTGGTCCAGCGCCGGCTCATTGTCAATCGCAGAGACGAACATCCTGAATTATTTTCATTTCTCTTCCCCCTCAGGCTTGGCTGAAACACCTATACAGATTAATACCTTTATCTTCTTACCGAACTTGTTCTATGCAAGTACAGCCCTAGGAATCACATAGGGCCACCAATCGATGAGAACAATCCGGAACGTCCATCGGAAGAGAGGTCGTCTTCCCGAATTTCCGTGTTCCAACCCCCGGCTCTGAAGGCCTTGTCCGGCTTTGAAGGAGCTCTCGGCGTCGAATCGAGACGAAGAAAGCTGGACGAAGACTCTTAGTACCGCTCACGACCAGGTCCAGCTTAGCTTATAAGCATTCAAGTTCAACTCAGACGTTACAGTTTTGCAAGGGTATTACTGAGTTTCCATGGCACAGAATTCATTCAACACGCCCGGACTAATGGGGGATATTGCACCAATTCAATGCCATTTTAGACCTGATCGTTGGTTTGATGAGTTGCGGAAGACCTGCCGAGTGCTCAGCGCTTTCCGAGACTATATAAAAAGGGGATACCAGCTGACATGGGATTCTCCTCAGTTGCATCTTTTAGGCTGGTCCTATCGTGCATCTCACCTGCAGGAATTTTACGAGCATTACAGCGGATTACAAACGTCCACTAACCTTCGTTAATACCAAAGTAAGGGTTGTCACAGTTTCTAGAGGCATTGTTCTAACAATCTCTAATCTTCTGAACAGCATCGTTATCAAGCAAATCTACAACTTTCTAGCAATGTCGCTTGCCATTAGGTTGAACACCGTCCCATTCCCTTCAGAAAGCACCTCATCCCCATTAGTGCTTCAACCAGGTCCTCTTCATCGACGACGAGGCGTAAATTTGGGGATGACGCTGCAAATGCCTGCTCCGGCTCAGTTCGGATATGGTTACGCTGTCGGGAACGAGACTCATACAGTTGCGGTTACTGCGGCAGCAGCAGTGTTTGATACCACTGAGAGAGGCATTAACAATAAAACTTCTTCGTCCACAATTGCCGGTAACAGCTTGTACAATCCTGGTACTGGAAGATTAGGATATGCGTCTTCAAGTTCTGGGTTGTTCGGGTCAACGGCGTCGGCCAATGCGACTACTACATTGTTTTGGTCCCCTGCGTCTGCGGCAGTTGGGACGAAGGGACCATTGCAGCCTCATGTTTCAAATCTGCCGCGGAGGAAACCTACTATAAGAAGAAGGGATTGAAAGCTGTTCTTTTTTTTTTCGGAAGGGGTGGAATGCCTGTCTGTTCTACTCATAATCATACACCTGTACTGTAGTTCCTTTTACTGGTAGAAAGTCGAATTTTTGTCTGGAGACTTGAATTCTTTTTGCCGCTAAGTGATCCGATGTGCCCAACGCGCCCGACATCACGGACCGACTTGGTCCGTGCACGTTGATGGTGAGAAGAATTCGTATTGAAGGGACCGTGGCATTTCAGATTCTTACTTTACCAGAGACGTTTTGTTCGTTTTTCTGGATATTTTATCTATCGCACTTCTTTTCTTGTGCGTGTCTTTTCAACCCTCCACACTCTTTTTTGCCTCTGCGCACTCCTCTCCACGCTCCCTACTAAAATTACTTACCTTTTTTTCTGACTTTTTCTGCCTTTTATCCGTCCCTTAACATTGTCCTCCTTGTCCTCTTACTCTCTTTATCGCAACCATGGACGAATCCCAGACAGCTTTTGCTTCTCAGTATCCTTCTTACGGCTTTGATCTCGATATGATGAAGGTATTTTTTTCACCAACGTTTTCATCATATTTTCACTCTCAACAACTCCTTTTTTTGTGTTGTCTCGTCAGAGGTCCATGGAACCTGTTGGAGGCCCAGATGCGAAAAAGGCTCGTTGGTCGCCTACTTTCCCTCAACAAAACTCGTCTTCCAACGCTAATTCCAACCGTGATGCATATGCCAACTACGGCTATGGTCCACAGGCCTCTATCTCTCAGTCGGGATACGCCTCTTCTCCAATCGCACCCAGTCCTCTTTATTCTACCCCTTCGTTGTCCATCAATACCCAAGCTGGTGGCTCTATGAACCCTCAAATGAGCCCGAACACCGCCAACTTTCCACAGCAACAGCAGCCCAGTCCAAACGGCTCGTCACCCTATGGTTTTGGATCATATAACATGCTTGGAATGGGTATGCCAGGAATGAATATGATGGGCGGGTTCGCGTATAACGGCCAAATGGGCGGATTCCCTCAAGTGAGGGCGCTATCTTTTGGCCTTTTGCAACCATTCTGACTGTCGCCACACTTTTTTATCTTAGCAACGACTACCTTCTCTGACTATTCCTCAGGGCAATCCCAACGGCCCTCAGAGTGCTTACTCTCCAGTCGCTCTTTCCGCGGCCCTGTCAGCGTCCAACAACACCACCGGACGCACTGTATACGTCGGCAACCTACCCGCCACCGCATCTGTTGATGAGCTCCTCAATCTCGTTCATTTTGGTCCTCTCGAATCAATCCGAGTTTTACCAGAGAAATCATGTGTATTCCTGTCATTCCTAGATGGTGCCACCGCGGCAGCTTTTCATGCCGATGCCACCATCAAGAAGCTGACCCTTCACGGACAGGAGCTTAAGATAGGTTGGGGGAAGCCCAGTCCCGTGCCTGCTCAGGTCGCATTAGCAATCAGTCAAAGCAACGCAAGCAGAAATGTCTACTTGGGTGGACTTGAGGAGAATACGACGGAGGAGCAATTGAGAGATGATCTTAGTCGCTTTGGACTGATTGATCAGGTGAAAATCGTTCGTGACAAGAACATTGGTTTTGTCCATTTCCTGAGCATCTCAGTCGCAAACAAGGTAACGGCATTCCGTCGGTCCATTTTTCGTATGATCTTCTAACCCATATATAGGTCGTCAACACATTGCCTACTGAACCCGCTTGGGCAGGCAAAAGAGTTAATTATGGCAAAGACCGGTGTGCCTATATTCCGAAGTCCCAACAAGCTGCTGCCCAACAGGCTCAAGCAGCAGCAGCACAGTCACTGGTAGCCCAATCCGCTGCTGCTGCTGCTGCCGCCGCCGCCGCCGCCGCCTCTCCTCAATCCGCACACCCGAACAATATGGGCAACGGTGTCTCGTCCCCGTTCAATCCGTACGCTCCTTTTGGTGCTGGTGATGCGCTCCAGCAAGCTATGGCTGCTGCTTCGGCTGTAGGAATGAGTGGTATGGCAATGAGTCAAGGTATCAACAGGACCGTCTACCTCGGGAACATTCACCCTGAGACCACCACTGAGGACCTGTGTAACGCGATTCGTGGTGGGGTGTTGCAGAGCATTCGATATTTGCAGGACAAGCACATATCTGTGAGTTCGTCATAATCATTGATATATCTCTCTCATGTCTCGTTTCAACAGTTCGTCACATTTATTGATCCCGCCGCAGCCTTCACCTTCTTTCAGGTCGCGTCTTACCAAGGTATGACCCTGAACAACCGTCGTCTCAAAATCGGTTGGGGGAAGAACTCTGGTCCCCTGCCACCCACTCTGGCTTTGGCCGTTCATGCTGGCGCAACAAGAAATGTGTACATCGGTAACATTGAGGACTTCGAAACTTTCACCGAAGAAAGGTTAAAGAGGGACTTCGGCGAGTATGGAGACATTGAGCTGGTCAACTTCTTGAAGGAAAAGTAAGTGTAGATCATACCTGACTTAATCAAAGACTGACCACGCTCTGCCCCTCCTGCACCCAGAAACTGTGCCTTTGTTAATTTCACTAATATTTCCAACGCCATCAAAGCCATTGACGGCGTCAAGAACAAGCCAGAGTATGGTAATCTCAGAATTGCGCATGGCAAAGATCGTTGCGCAAATCCGCCTCGTTCGGGACCACAGGGTGCTTCAGGCGGTAGAAGGACTGCTTCGGGAGCAGGAGCTACCGGAGGAGAGCCAGTTAGTGCCATCGATGGCACTGGGTTTGATGCTGAACTGACGGATGCGATGGTGCAGCAAGCAGCTGATGAGGAAGCTCTGGTCGCCGCTGGCGTTGTCATTGCAGCACCCGACGAAGCGCAGCAGATGCACGTTGACGGTGGAGAGGCATCTGCTTCTGCCTAATAGCTGGGAATTCCATCTGTCATCGTTCGCGCACTCATGCGTGTCGATTTGACATCTATACATGGAATCTGCAATAACCACCCAAACTCCTGTTTCCACCGCTCAGTTATTCACTCAATTCGTGTAACTTATCAGCACCACACTCTTTTTGGATACCCCGTCAGTGCACTAATTGCTCGCTACGCGTCCCGCTGCCTCATCTGAATATCCGTCTGTCCGATATGCAAACCTGTCTTCCTCTACTTCATCTCTGTCTTTCGCGATACATAAAAACATAAAGGGACCACATAAAATTCATCTCGCTCGGAAAGGACAATGTGCTTTGTCCTTAGGTGTGTATTGCTGTCCACATACATCGCGCCTTTACGTTGGACGAAGTTTGGTTCGGGATTGGTTAGGACCTCTCGTAGACTGTACGAATACCTCGTGCTGAGTCTACGGAGTAGTCCGTTGGGCTATTGGTTGTAGTTTTTATTCAACTTTGTGTTCTTCGGCTCATGCATCCTTCATAAAATTTCTTTGTTTTTATTTTCGTTACTATCTCTTTACTCTTTTTTCTCTTCATCATCAGCCCGTGTACTTACTAAATGTGTCGGCGGAGGAAGGCGATTACTTCGTACTCTTGTTTCGCTTTTGTTCGTCGCGCCTAACTCCGCTTCACTTGATCTAATTATCTGTCCCTGCGGACCCGTTTTCATGAATTGAAGAACACACCCGCATATTCCTCATGGACCGAAATCATGCTTGCGTTGCGTCGTCGAACTTTTGTCAGGATCAATTCACACACCCTACTTCTTGAGGGTTATCCTGATTCACTACGACGATATCCGTTGCGTCTGTCTCTACCCTCTATCTCTATCTATTTTCCTTGTCTCGTGTCTTATTATAAAATCGCTTTTTTCTGTACCTTTGGTTTTGGAAACCTATCGTAAATCAGTTAATCGTTCGGTCGCTGTATCAATTCATTCTCCTGACGTGTACAATTGGTGAGGCTCGAACCTTGCTGAGTACACCGGTCCGCTTTGCTTCGCTCTCGCCCTCATGGCGTCCACCAAGGTATGGCTTGCAGCGTCGTTTGCGTCCGTAGGTAAGATCTCTGAATTTATTCATGGTGAAACGTTAAACGGTACAAAATCTTGATAAATATGTAGGAGCATTCATGTTTGGGTAACAGCTTACAGGACATCTTTCCAGGGAAAGTATTTGCTCAAGTACAATTGTCAGCTTCGACACGGGAAGCATTGGTTCAATCATAGTCATGACCCAGTTCACCGAAAGTGGATTCATGTTGTCCCCCACACTTCAAGGCGTTGTTGTTGCGTAAGTTATACTCGACTAACCCGGAAGAGGAAATGCTAAAGTCTTGACACTTTACAACTTGAATAGCATGATTTTGGTAACATCCACGATATCTGGTGTATGTTCAGGAATTCTTGCGGACAAAATATCCCGAATTTTCACCATGTCTCTTGGGGCAGCTATGTTTTGTGCCGGGTCAGTCATTGAGTGTGTCTCGCCTGATTTAGTTTGTATGCTAGTTGGCAGAGGTGTAGCTGGGGTAGGAGAGGGGTTTTTTCTTCCTATTATTGCCGTGTACTGGTGTGTTTGCCTTTCCGTTCTTGCTTTGCGTTCTGGAAATCAGATATATTTTAAAGTGTAGAAATATCTCCAGCCACTTCTCGGGGACGAGTTACGTCAATCGTCCAGATCGCGGTCACTCTGGGTATTGCAGCAGGTTTTTTCTGCTGCTATGGAACCGTTCATCTGGATTCTTCATTTGCATGGCGTATTCCCTTCCTGATTCAAGCCTCGTTGGCTCTTCTGTATGCGATTGGTTGTCCTTTCATCCTTCCTTTCAGCCCACGATGGCTATGGATGAAGGGAAAGAGGTCTCAAGCCGAGGAGGTCATGCAATTGTTACGCAAACAAGGTGACAACGACGACCCTGTTCATATCGAGGAGTGGGAAGTAGTCGGGGATGATGGAGAGGAGAGATCACGCATTCGTGATATGTTAAAAAAGGACGTCAGGAAGCGTACACTTCTCGCTTGCTTTTTTATGGGTGGGTAAACAAACAAGTGTAACCTCTGTGACTTATAATATCGTCTGACAAATCTACAGGCATGAATCAACTGTCTGGGATAGACGGTATTCTATACTACGCCCCCGTATTATTTGCGCAGGCAGGGCTTTCAGCTTCTTCATCCAAATTTCTGGCTAGCGGAGTATCGGGCCTACTCAATGTAGCCGTCACAATCGTTTGCACACCATTCATGGACCGTATGGGTCGTCGGATATCTACAATCATAGGTGGTATTGCAATGGGGTGCATTATTTGTATCATAGCTAGTATCTATGTAGCTGGAGCGGAATCAGGCGGAGGTCGATGGGTGATTATCGTCTGCCTTTACCTCTTTCTCGTCGCCTTCGGAAGCACATGGGCCCTCACTACGAGGTAAGTCGCTGAAGTCCCTTGTAATAATACTATCCACCCTTCAACTTCCAGAGTATATGCATCCGAGATTCAGCCGTTGCATAACCGTGCTGCAGTATCTTCTATCGCAAACTCGTGCAATCAAGGCGTCAATACTCTCGTAGCTCTCACATTTCCCGTGTTTCTAGATAGCACGACTACTGGACGTACGTGCTTACTATTTACTTCTTAATGCCACTACTAATTTGAATCACTCAAACTGATAGCTTACTGGTTGTTCATGGGGTGTCTATTCACCACGTCGATGATTGCTTGGATGTATATGCCAGAAACCAAAGGACGTTCTCTTGCTAGGCAAGTCTCTCCATACAAGCATTGTACACGCATGAACCAAATATCACTCCCAGCATCGAACAAGTTTTTACCAAGAAGGCTCCTGGACTCAATACGGGTATGAAGGCTGTTGCATTTCTCCAATGATTCTCAAGCCTACGTTATGTGTGGCCTACAGTGAACGTTATGGTCCGCAGGGTAGCGATCGTAATCAAACTAAGATAGTGAGGAATAACCGACTATTTGGGTCCTTAAAACTGTGTCGTATATTGACCATTAGAAATACAATAGCTCAACCCGTGCATTCTCGAAGAGACGGATGGGCGCCTGCTCAGAAACAGGTTAATCGACAGCGTCCCATTGAGCCACAGGTGGGTGGCAATGACAGGACAGGACCTACTTCAACATGGCCACAGATGATGCGGGGGTGAATTCGAGATTTAATGTATCTTATGCTACAGTTACTATGGTATTTATGGATACGCACTGTGCAAGGATATGGAACTTGTCAAAAACATGGTTCTAGTACTTTGGGTATTTGTTGAGATAATGATTGGATTACTAATGTATACTTCGAATATCACTCCGGAAAGAGAAAAAATTCCGCTCGATGGATTTTTCTCTTTCCAGAATATCATCCATTTATGGAGTGAACATCGAGTACCAGAAGGAATACCTTTGAGAGTACATTGATGGCCCATCAATCATCCAGGAACAGAGGGTCCAAGATATAAGGCCAAAAATGCACAGAGGTCCAAGACAATAATATTCTAAAGGCCCTATGTAGATATGGATTTTCAGGAGCATAGACCCAGTGGATGACAAGCGAAAAATCATGACCAGGCCAAGCCAAGGCTGACCAGTGTTTCATATCATTGATTTTGCTCGGACATTCCCTGATACCAGCAAAAATTTTACAGAAAATCCCAGAAATTCTCAGTAGGTGTATTTAATTGTAAGGAATCCAGTCATCTAGTTTTTCTCACAGCTTTTGCAATGGTTCGAGGTGGGCAAGAGATTCGGTTTTATTTTGCATATTTTAAATTACCATGTGTGTACTAGACTCCACTGTCGTGGATGGCACCCCGCTTGGTATCATATTGAAATAACGAGTTTAAAGTAGAAGCTATAAAGTACGAACAAATAATGAGAGTGATACTAGTGGTGTTTGGCAATTTTGCATCTGCAAAACCTGGATATTCGGCTAAGGGCTGAGAGCAGATCCCAGTGCTGAAAGCACTGAAAGTAAGATGCTCTGGGTGTTTTCACTGCTGGGAAGTGCTATCAACTGCTTTCGGACCCTTAGCCGAAAATACAGGTTTTGCAGATGTGGAACCAAAATGAACAGACCTAAACATGACCAAAAGGTGCCTGCACAAAACGATCTAAATTCCGGAGTGCAATAGACCTTGCAAGCAAGGTGATAGTACTCCAGAGCTGCTTAGTAGACGTTAGGTACCGGTAATTGGTACAATAATATTGGACAATCAACCAGTCAGACTAATACAGTTACAATATAGCTACAATGTATAAGAATACCTTTTGATGGATACAAAGTCAGGCCAACAAACCAACTCTGAAAGAATTGGAAGGACGAGAGGAAGTGTAGAGTGTGCGTGATATAAATGGCTACAAATAAATAGGCAGCAAATAGCAGAACAAGAAGGGTTGCAAGATCGCGTAAATATGGACCCGGTCCAATCTGTCGTCATGGGTGGAAGGGACATTAAAACGAGCAATAAGGATACAAAAAAAAAAATGGAAAATCCATATTAAAAGTCGTAGTGTATATCATGGGGGGAACGATGAAGAAGAGCAGAGATATCATGAATTCTAAAAAAAGGTCGAACGAACTAATACGTCGTGAGTTGTTCGTGTTGAGTTTGCACGGGCTGCTGAAACTCGTCGTTTCCTGGTCTCGCAAAAGCACCTGTATCATGACTATTCGCACCAATCTCACTCTCCAAGACAGGCGAAGGCTGCTGATAAGCGAACTCATCTGGTTGCTGATCAGTAGAGTCAATTGAGAAACCCATGACAGCAGCGAACGACCCGCTGGAAGATAAACCTTTCCACAGATCGTCAAAGGCAGCGGCAGAATCTATGGGAGCTGATAGCGACGCTGAAGCCGCACGAGATTGACTGGACTGCATTTGGACATCCTCGATAGACGATTGCGCTGGAGATTGGTCGTGTTCATGGTAAGTCAAACCCACATCCTCCACAGAAGCGGGATGTACAGGTTGTGGCGCGTGGAGTACAAGCTCCTGTTCTTTCTCAGAAGGGGCTGGAGAGCTAGAATACGCGGGGGAATATGACTGCACGGAAGAGCTAGACAGCGGCGAAGTGTCGAGAGGAGAATACGAGTGGGTGTCAAGAATTGGGAGTGAGAGGTTATGCGGATTATGGAACTGATTTTGTTGTTCCTGAAGGAACTGCTGCACGAGTTGGAAATCGTTCGACTGTTCCATACTGTAGTTTGCGAATGGATTGCATTGCTGTTGCACGTCAAAAGGCGAAGGCTGCGGTTGTTGCGACGATTGAATCGCGAAGGTGCTGCCGCCAAATGCAAATCCAGGCTGAAACAAGCTTGTGTCAGCTTCCGGCAACTCGTCGGTTTCCGTCTGCAGAGGTAGAGAAGACGCAGACGTCGATGGGGAGGAACCCGTTCCTTCTCCGTATCCGGTTTGCCAGTTGGCGCCGACCCATTGACCATGGGCGTCCGGCCAATTTGTATGCGGGATCGCCCACGAATCTTCTGGACGGCCGTAGTTGACGAAATCCTGCGCACTAGAAGCTCGTCTTCCGCCCATGACTATTCTCTGTTGGCGTGAAATTGAGCCAACATTGAAGTTTGTAGGAGAAGGCGATGGAGGTCGAAGAGCGTTTAGCGGTGGGAGCATGTGGAACGAAGATTGAGCAACATGGGTACCATTATATCCGGCGAGGTCCATAGAAAGCCCGTGAGAGGTTTCTGTGGCATGAGAAAAGGTGGCATCAGAATACTGTGAGAAATACTGCTGAGTTTGCTGATAACCGCCTTGGAATGGAAGAAAGTCGTTGGGTAAAGGAACAGACGAGGGACGACGAGCTGGATATCTGGCGATTGGTACAGCAGAACGGGCAGGGATAGCATCGGCATTAGACTGGACGTGCGGTGTCATTGCCCGAGCTTCCAGTGCTGCCATACCCTCGGCGCTTTCGTCCCAGCCATGTGTATCGTCCCACCAACTGACCTTTTCCTTGAGAGCATCACCCTTGAGCCCGTCCAAGAGGCACTGCGCGATGAATCCCTCCCGTTCCGTACGCAGGGCTTCAATAGAAGCAAGTGGAGGGGGGAGCGAATCGGTCTTCGTCTTCTTATTCGCCGAGGGGGAATCCGCAGATTTGGTCTTATTCTTGTTGTGAACAGGACGGAAACGATATTCGGGATATTTGCGTTTGTGCTCGGCCTTTTCTGCTCGGGCCCTCTTTTCCCATATAGCTTTCTCTTCAGTAGGGAGTGAACGCCAGCAAGATCCTAATTGATTTCCGATGAATGATCAGACCCAGCCACAATAGATACAACTGCCACAAACCAATGATTTTACTCAGAGAGCTGTGATTCGTCTCTATACTGTTTGGAACATGTTTCTGCTTGACGAAGTCGGCTCTGAACAGCATGAACGCATTCGGAGGACGAGGAATGTATCCGAGCGAGCGACGTTTACCAGGTGGCGCACGTCGTCTACGAGGAGGAGGCGCAGGCGTCGAAGATGGAGGGAAGAGTGTCGCTGAAGAATCATCCGCGGAGTCGTCGTACATGTCTTCGGCGTCTGCTTCAGTTTTGAATGTGGTTGGAGTGACGTTGGGGCAAAAAGTCAAGCGATTTGGTTCTGGAGTTTGCACACCATATATTCCAGGTTTTGCGGGCGGTACAGAGACTGTCAAAAGTTGGATGGGGAGTTGGCGTAGTAACAGAAAAAGATAACAACTAACCCAGTCCGAGTGATGACTTTCTTCGAGCCCATGATCGAGTAGCAGGCATCCTTATTGTTCTACAAAAGCAGTCGACAAAAGAGAAGCTGACGGGATGAGAACAAAAGGAATGAGATTATTGTTCTTTGGGGAGTATATAAGGAAGGAGATGAATGGAAGGAGGGAAATCAGACGCTTACGTTAGTCGACCCTTGCATGCAATGTTGCCACATTTGGGTGTTAGTTTATCATCAGATTAGGAACTGCGTTTGTATTCGTTCAATACGGAAGGTGCGGGAGCGACCTTGTAAAAAAGCTCATCAGGTGCAAAGTACTTACAACGTGCATATATTGACATTGTTGCCGTACACATTACCTGGTTTCAGGAGAAAGCGTTCACGGTTCAGCCAGAAATTCTGAAGCTGCAAACCCAATGATCCACCCCCAAGACTGAAGTCTATCGTTTGGACTTGGTTGTACTGCTAATCATCGAATTACTGAGAGAGCATAGTGAAAGCTGTCTCTGAAATGACTGGGTCTGGTGATCAATGTGAAAATGATCATTCTCCGCCTTGAATGGTTTTAACATTCTACCCATCCCAAACCGTTAGAACTCCAGTCTCCAGCATCGAAGCTTGAAGGGAAGGAATCCAGGAATGATAATCTTGCACAGAGTTTAATCAAGGCCAAGCCTCGACGTAAAAGTGGAGGACGTGAAATCTCCCAGAGACGTAGAAGACCATGCCCCGGGCCATGCAGCGCCTATGATTGAGGCAAGGAATGACTAGGGAAGAACAGATTCTACACATGACTATTTCTAACAACCATAGACAATGAAAAAGCGTAAAATTTGATTTATGTTGGGGCAAGAGGCTCTCAGTACTGACAGCGTCCATCGATGACTGCTTTCAACCCTATTTTCAACGACAAAGGATGCATGATAAGATCGCTTACGGACGCACCTGGGGTTTTCGTACGCGTAGCTTCCGTATGCATCAAGAGGCATCAGCTATGCATATACGTATCGGTAGTAGGTCCATGACAGAAAGTGCGTTCAATGAAGGGGCTGGAGGAGCGCGTTCGCCAATGGACTATTTTCTGCTTGTGAATATGTTCTTCGTGATGAGTCGGTATGGCTGAATGATCCAGTCATGGAATCTGAGTATTTGCGGGTACATGTATATTTGATTTCAATTTTGAGAAGAGGCCCTTATAATATGATCTTGGTGTACCCGAAATACACCAAGTTCCTATAATCATTGGATGTAGAGCATTGATCGCACTTACGACTCGGACAGCAAGCGGGCTGCGGCAGCCCTGTGCTCTTTCGATGCTATGAATCGATTTTGGAACATGAAAAAGGTTGCGACGTTCCAGTTTGCATATGTAGTTGGGTTTCTGGCGGTCTAGAGGTCTCCAACGCCGCAGCAATTAACAGTTGTGAAAATACAGGGAGCTGCGAGAGAACAAAGAAAATCGTAAAGCGGTTGATTCGTGGGAAAACTACGGCCCAACTTGAACTGGCTCCGCTCCTCCCGATAGACTTTTCCGTCTTCGTTCCCTTTTGAGCTCGGGTGCAGCTCGAGACTCGCTCTACTCATGATTGACGTCAAGGGGAACGTCCCAACCAAACAAATTGCTGCAAGAAAGCTTCCATGTGTATTCGGCCGTAAAGCCTACTGGATGCACTTTCATTCAACACGCACTCTAGTAATACCAGCGTCCAACCTGCTTGGGCATCAAAGTTACTCTCTATGACAGACCAATAGCCCCGATCTTGTACTCAACCAATCGTTGCCGGATGAAAGTATAACAACCCACCGCGCGACATTCTATCTGATCGCGACAATAATGCAAAGATAAAGAGGCAAAACAAAGGGGAATGTACATGTCAACAGGAAGCAAGGGCCCGGGGAGACCCCACAGCTGTTCATAAGTGACCAAAACGACTTTCGAGAGAGTTCGGGTTCTAAACAAGTCCGATAACTGCAGAGTCACTCCAAGGTAATGGTGCCGAGTTCGTCACCTTGCCCCTTGTATTGACCCTCATTAATCAGCATCGACCTCGCGCAATGGCACTATCCGGGCACTATCCGACGGGAAGCGTCCTAGATGGGAGACCTACCGTACTATGGAAACTCTTCTGCCTAGATAGACTGACTTGCGTAGTACGCCTAACTGCACTAATGGCATACGTATCCTTCCGGCATCTCAACATACCTTGGCATCTGGTGTACATTTGAGCAGAAAAGAAGGCGGGCCTGCATTCCATGTGTGAATATTTTATCTGTAAAAACGGTGCCCATTTACATTTACAAACTAATTTTTCAATGGCATATTGAGTTTCTCCTACTCCTCCTCTCTTTAAATTCATCTTAAACTCACTCTCCCAAGACCAGACCTATTTTAATTGTCTGTTTGTGTCTATACGGCTCTACTTCTGGTAGAGCAACTACCCCGATCTTGTTCCGAACCAATCCTTAACGGCCGAACGAGTAACACATCGTTGCATTTACAATTCCAAACTGTTTGCTAACAAGCACCCTTGCTCCCATTCGTGTTCCTTAGGTCCTTCTGTCTTCAATCTCCAAAGAAGGACAAAACAATTAGTATGCCGCAATACAGCGTCGAACTGCTCATCGACCCAAAGCCGTGGCGAATACTACCGTACGTGCCCCCTCACCGTGCGGTTGGATAAAGTTCAAAACCGAATCTCTCAACTGCCCCGAAATCATTCCGATTTACTCTGCCCAGCTTACGAGTTATACTCTATAAAAGCACATCTCCTGTAAAACTAATAACAGAGAAAGATTTACAATGTCTACTCAACCAGTACAGAAAAGTCAGCTCAATATTGTTATGGTACGTTGAACAACGAGCAAGATGTTTGATCAACTCTTACATCCCATACATCTGTAGGGTGCGATGACCTTCGGTAAAGAAGGAACAATGGGAGCCCGTGTCCACGACTTGAAGGACGTCGAGGCAATCATTGATGTATTCGTCGCGCACGGACATACCGAAGTGAAGATCTTTCGATGCCTTGCCTCGCACTCTGCTGACCCTACATTACCCCAGGTCGATACTTCCCGTACCTATTCTGGTGGAACCAGTGAAGAATATCTCGGACAACTCGATTGGAAAGCCAAGGGCTTGAAATTGGAGACAAAGCTTGTTCCAAAGCATGTGTGTATCTACCTACTTGTTGCGGCAATGACTTTTGACTGATTCTGACAATCATCAGGATAATCCCAACCTCCCCCAAGCGATACGAGACTTCATGAGCCAGCTTTCGTTGGAGGACATTTATCACACATACAAAGTAATTTTCATCGATGGAACGAATGCTTAATCTATCTGATGACGACTGGCCACTTCGATAGGACATGAAAAAACACATCCTCGTCTCTTTGAAAGCTCTCAATACGGAGTACGTTCGTTATTGAGCTGAGATCGAGAAACTCACATACCGTGTTTGTCCCACAGTCAATTGGAAATGTGGTATCTGCATGCCCCCGATCGCACGTATGCAATTTTCTGAGCTTTCCTGGAAGTATACAAATTTTTGGTCGATCTTCTAGGATCCCCTACGAGGTCACTATGAAGGCCGTCAATGACCTTTACAAGGAGGGCTATTTCAAAAGATTTGGTATCAGTAACTACATGGCGTGAGTACCTCGAGTTCTCGTTAGTGATCACTAGTTGGACACTCATTTATTTGACAGTTTTGAGGTCGCAGAAATTGTCACCATCTGCAAAGCCAATGGGTACGTCCTCCCTTCTGCATACCAAGGTATCTACAATGCCATCCATCGTGGAGCGGAACCCGAGCTCTTTCCTTGTTTGAGGAAATTTGGAATCAGCTTTTACGCATTCAATCCATGTACATATGTTTTTCCATTCTTCGTGCGGGGATGTTCTGAATTCTGGTTGTATCTGTCCAGTGGGAGGGGGGTTCTTCACCGGAAGATATAGTTCTCTTCAAGATTCTGTCGAGCCTGGATCTCGTTTTGACCCACAGGGGTTCCAAGGACAGGTGGGCCAGTCCGGAAAAACACTTTTTTAAAAACTCAATTGGTTTGTAGAGCTACCGAGGAAGATATTGGAACGAGCATTATTTCGAGGCTTTGACGTCCGTCCGAAAGGCCGGTGAGGCCCACAACCTGACTCTAGGGGAGATTGCACTGCGTTGGGAGTCCCATCATAGCTTGTTGAAGCGCGAGCACGGAGATTCTATTCTCATCGGAGCCTCCAACATCGAACATATCAAAGAAGTAAGTAGACGACTACAGGTTAAATTTTATCCTGATTATGCCACCGCCATGAATCCAGAACTTGATCGATTTGGAGAAAGGACCTTTGCGTGGGTAGTTTGTGATTTACCATCAGAAAATTTCGTTGCTGAAAAATGTATCCTGGTTATTCACGTTCACAGCGGAAGAAGTTGTCACTGCTCTTGACGAGGCTTGGGCATCGGTCAAGCCATTCGCATCGAAATATCACTTCTGAAAGTAACTTGGGAGAAGAAATGCGTAGATAGACAGTGCAGGGGCATGTATGTAGTACATAGCAAACCTTGTATGCGAGTTTTGATATGCGCTCATGTGACTATTATTACCAAATCGAGATAAGAGCGCTTTTCTGAAATTCCGATCTTGTCTTGTCACTAAATTGTCATGTCCGCATCATCTGTGAGTGTTGTAGCTCGATACTTTGAGAGCATTCAATTTAATGTTGCTGAATACAACAGTCCTCCGATGTAGATTACTCCCAAGGACTGGAGTTTTATCTCTCCCCACCTGACATCGAGGAAGAACTTCAACTATCTTTACACGAAGCCGCACCACCCGAATGCAAGCCGGCGATAACCATTGCTGAAACTCGCAGCAGAAGAAAAGCCAGACTATTACAGCTTGCTCTTACTCATTCTCCTTCGCCTATCTATTCTTTACCTTGCGAAATGTTGTCGTTGATCTTCACCGAGTATTGTTTGATGTCGATCAGTCCCAACAAGAAACCATCCCCTCAGTCTGTTCTAACCCAGGTCTGTTCGACCTGGAGGCAAGTGGCTCATGGAACACCAAGATTGTGGTCTCGTTTCCAGGCTTTGCTCGGGGACAATGGGTTCGAAGTACATGGTGATGCGATGACTACGTGGCTCGGTCGTAGCGGAGAAGTTCCACTCGAAATAGCCATTCGACCGAAGGACATCACCTTCTCTCCTCCATCAAATATACTTGAATGCATGGGATCGTTTTGTCACCGTTTGCGAATTTTACACTTGGCCATTCCTCTCCACGCAGTCATTCCTCTGAGCCTCCTACCCGGATTCCCGCTATTGACGGCCCTAAACCTTAGTCTCATCAGAGACGAGTCAACCCGAAGCGTACCGAACAAAGTTGGTGCCAACGATATAGGGCAACTAGAGCCAGGATACCACCAATTGTCGATCTTGCGGAACTCACCGAGGCTAAGTGATTTGAAGTTTGTGGGGTGGGAGTTGAACAAGGAGATGGTGCCGAAAGTACTCAGTCTGCTGCTTCCGGTATCTCAGCTGAACACCGTTCAGTTGCTCGTCGCCGCCGAGGCCTGCCACATCCTGATGGATCCTCTCCCTTACCTCAAAATTCTAGAGGGAAGCTGCGCTAGCTTGGTGCAATGCACGCTTCGCTGTCCTCAATGGATGTCCGGGATCATTGTCCCTGGCATCACTTTCCCACTGCTGCAAATACTTGATCTGGTCGACTGGCATGACGAATGTGAATCACGTTTCCTGAATGCCATTACCGTCCCTTCTCTTCGTTATTTCCGCACGAATCATACCTACCACGGCGGCTTTGTCAATGAAAGCTTTGCGAGTGATATGATCGATTTACAAGAGCGTTCGTCTGCACCGTTGAGGACTTTCGAATTACTGGGCATGCATGAGTTACCAGTAGACGACCTCCTTTCCATCCTTGCCGTATTCCCTATGTTGCACAACCTAGGGCTTAATCAGTGCGACCTGGATACTGCACCACTAATGCAGGGTCTGGAATTCTGTGTAAACAAACCTCTCCTCGTACCCCGACTTCAAACGTTCAGTTTCAAAAATGCTCAACTCAAGCCCAAGGGTTCCGATCGGTACATTGCAGATATGGTCGAGTCACGTAACCGTACTATAGATCGCGACGAGCAAAGGCCTGTCGACCTGCATCGTATCTCCAAATTGACCGTGATCTTTGAGAAGCAATCACTCAGTCATGCCGTGACGAGACGATTGAAAAACAGTGGAATACGCGAGTTGACTTTGACCGACAAGTTGAAGAAGAAAATGAACTAAGGAGAATGTCGCGAGGGATTGTCGCTAGAGTGTTGTATATAGGAAATACCTCTTCGTCTATTGGGCTCATTCTTCCACCCAGCTGGACCTGGCGAAGGGGTTCTATCTCTTTGATGAGCTAGCCACCGGAGGTAGTCTAGGCTTGTTCATGATCTCGAACTGCTTTCAATTGAAACAGTTCACTCAACCTTTGTAGCGTCACATAACATCTCAAGCATGGACATGAAAGACTCTGTAGCATCACTTTATCATGGCTTTCACGGAAACGGAAACAACTCAATATGCACAAGCCTTCTAGAAGTGAAGTACATGTAGGCCTAGTTAACGAGTTTTACGGAACAGATATTTCATTTGGCTTGACATGTTGCACAAATGGCAGTTCATTAGTAGCAGTAGTACGTCTTTAACGTGTCAGAAACCAATGAACAGCAGAAAAAATTCTCAATGAAGATGTACGTTTGTTGAGTTCCAGAGAGGAGAAAACAATACGATACTACATATAAATATACACAGTAAGCAAATATTGAAAGAATTCTGGTACAATTCGTAGTTTTCTTCGTTCCGCGACAAATTCCAGCACCTGATATGCATGCATATGACGTGCTTCCCCTGAAGACACGAAAATTCAAGGGAGCGTCAAGACCGTCTGCATAAACTGATCGTAGTTTATTTGGATCCATCCATCACGATCAGTGTCGAGTCGACCGAATGCCTCGCTCAACTGCTTGATTGCGACACAAGCACGGACGAAACGGTCGAAGGAGATTCCAGGGAGAGGCATGCCACGAGAACCCGACACGCTTGAAGCTTTAACGTCTACCCCAAACAAGGGTAGATAGTGAATTTTCTGGGTGTAGTAGGCGAAAAACGCGGATAGAAAGACTGACCATATTTACGTTGGACCAGATCGAGCAGTTGGGGTGAAAGTTGGTAACTGTCCGGAGAATTTAGATGCTTAAAATGTGGAATTGGAGACAGATCAGCGGATAAACGCACCCGAATTGAGATAGCGCATCCCTCAACTCAACACCATCGATGGATCCAGACCGATCCCGATCAAAGTGGCGGAATACGTTTTGCCAGTCCTATACATAGATAGCTCAAAAGATGCAAACGACAGATGTTCGGCGATGCTTACCTTGATGTATTTCCATAGGCCAGCGAACTGTGCAGTTACACGTTAAGTAAAGTACCCAACAAGAGTGGAAGGACTTGCCTCGTTAAAGCCAATGGTCCCACTTCGATCCGTATCCTAAATAGATAACAGTCGGTGCAACGCCCATTGATGTGTATACGCGATGTCGCTCACAAAGATCGACATTAGCATCTTGACAGTATCCAAGTCAAAAGCTTCATAGACTAATCAGCTCGGTTTCAAAATTATGAATGAAGGAAAAACGTACGAGTCCAATCTCCATTGATCAGTGCTCTTTCTATGAACAGCACAGCATCTCAGACAAAACTGCTCAAGGTTATCAACTCCGACGTCGATTACTCACCAAGTTCTTGCGCATTGATGCTGCCAGAATTGTCGGTATCTACGGCAGCGAACCAGCTCCATAACCTACACATCACATATTCAGTTAAATCGCCACAGATCAGTTTGCAAATCCGTACTGAGGATCAGCTCCAGGTGGCGGACCCATAGATCCTCGAGGAGCGAAGCCGCCGCCTGGAAGACCGCCTGGAGGACCGCCTGAAGGAGCATAGCTTCCATAACCACCTGGAGGAGAAGAACCATATGAAGCAGGAGGAGGGGGTCCATATCCGCCTGGACCCCCGGGAGGAGGGGCATATCCGCCACTACCGTACTGTTCGAAAGTACGTATAAGTTTCTTCAAATCGCTAAATGAGAATTTAGTACTTACACCACCGTAGGACATTGTATGAATTTGTAACAGTAAAGCTGTTGTAAAGAAAGACAAAGAGATAACGCTGAATGATTGATCGAATCGTGAGCGCACAGCACATGGCCGTGCGCCGAGGTCAAAACTATATTATGATGCCGCTGCTTTGTTGTAACATTGTTTCTAAACCACTACAGAATAACGACAACGAAGAGTGTAGAGTTTATCTACCGACTCAAGTACTTACTGTTGGATTAATGCTATAGCTATGATACAGAGTTGTGGTGAATATCCAGATAAGCAAATTAGAAAAGAATATCAGATGCAACATACAGAGAATCGGGAAACGAGGGCGTTCCCGTGTTTTCTCCTTCATGTTCAAAGCAGAGTCTGTACCTTGCTCTCCGTGATAGAAAGACAAATGGAAAGGAAAGAACTGAGAAAAGAGAAATGCGATAAACTATAAGATGGTATGCGATAATAAATACTATAAAACGGCATGGTACTGCAGTGGCGGAAAACGCAAGCTGACATGAGCAAGGTGTATGATGAGAAGGGAGAGGATATAGACCATAGATCCACGATTGCGCGCGTAAATGCAAGTTGAACAAGTTAAGCACTAGCAGCGACAAAAGGCGGAAACGGAGGCCGTGGGTCTTGCCCATGCCCTTGCCCTTGCCCTTGCTGGTTCTGACTCGGATGCGTATGAGCTTGTGCTTGCGCCTGAGCCTGAGTTTGACCTTGCGCGGCATCAAGCATTCGCTTCTTCTTGCCATTTCCACTCCCTACCCCCGTTGCACCTTTCTTCTTCCTTGGCGAAGATGCAGGCCCTATCACAGAATCTCCCGTAGCTATCGTCATGGACATCGTGGACGCCCCCGGTTTGCTCGTAGCATTACCATTCAGATTCATGGGTCCAGATCCAAAGCTAGATGGAAATTCAGGTTTAACAGTTCCATTCACCAAGCGGTTATTCGAAGTTTCTCCTGCTGAGAGAGGATTAGGAGTAGCGGACAGCGGATTATTAGTGTCGATGTTGATATTGGCGGAGTAGGCGTTCGTGTTGGCTTTATTGCCGTTGTTGGAAGTCGACGCTGCACCAGCAGCAGCACTGGAAGCACCTTTGGCCTTTTTCTTGGCAGCTGGATACGACGACCCAGTTTTGACGATATGACCGAGAGGACTCATCTTGGCTTGTGCTGGTGTCGGAGAGTCGTCCGGTATGATGGTTTCAGAAGGAGGTGAAAATGGCTGGGCTGGTGGTTGTAATGATAATGATGGTTCCGGTGGTAAGCCGGAAGGAGGTAGAAGGGAATTTGAAGAAAGATGAGTGGCGGTATTGTGCATTGGTGGAAGGGCGTTTGATATGGGTGTAGGTGTATGTGCGGGTACTGGTTGACCACCAGAAAGTTTGGGTGGGCCGAGTAAAGGAGGAATATATGGTTTCGGAAGTGATGGTATGCTTGGATAAGGATTGCTTAGTGAGGGTCCAAGCAGCGGTGGAGGTGCAGGTGGAGGGACCGGTATATGTGATAATGGAGGTATGAGAGGAGCAGCAACAGCCTGCAATCGGTCTTGGTAAAACTTCTGCAGAAGTCCAATTTGTTCTGGTATTCTTCCAGCGGTAAGCGGAATGAACGCCGGAGGTGGAGGAAATGGTGGTGGTGGCTCGGTTGGCTTTGTACTGCGTTCAACAACGTAAACCGAATGCAATAGCGAAACAAGACAACTAAAAAAGGATACGTACACGGGTAGAAGGTTCGTTCTTTTCTTCTTCCCTCTGAGTAACCTTTTCGGAATCGTCAAACTCGACATACCAAATTCCTCCGCTATACCCAGTTCACGCAGACCAAAGTAATCCACTCCGAGGGTATCGGCGAATTCACCACTAGAAAGAGGCAATACATCAGGAACTGATCATAATCAGTTCAATACGTAGAACCACGTACAGAGCCAAAGCGCTATTTTCTTCCTCTTCCTCCTCATCGAATAGACCCTCATCTTCCAAAGTTTCCACGGACGTCTACGAGGAAAGAATATAAGCGAACCAGAAACCATGACGCTAACGCGGATATCTCTACTCACGACTTCCCGATAAGCTCCCACAAGCTTCTTCTCCAAATCAGCCAAGCGAGAGCCGTATCGCTCGACGTCATCAGCGACATAACGTTCAAGGTCTTGGATTTCGGAAATACCGGATTCGAAGAGCGTGTGAAGGATGATTTCCTGCATTCATCGATTAAATCACTTTGATCTTTGTGGAAAGAGAAAAAATCTGTTCACCTCTGCGCTCATCGTGTTTGCAAATTTGTCGCAGAGGAACTTGATCGTGCGGCCCACATTGAGGAGATACTCTGAGGCTACGCCAGACAGTACGTCTAACGCCGCTCTGGAAGTCCCTAGATAGCATAGATAAATGGAACGAAGGCAAAGGTTAGCAAGATGATGAGATAGATACGCGGGGCCAATACAAAGAGAAAGCTATGTAAGAGTCACGGATAAAGACATCAAACAGAACCATGAGAAAAAAACGTGTTTGCGTTCCAAAACACGCAGCACATAGTATAAGAAGGTGCGATAAGCCATCAATAATAGAGAGGATCAAAATCGAACGAAACGAAACGTGGTAAAAGGACTCCAGGACGAAACGAAAGGACATACCTTGAAACCCAGCATGCTCCAACACCTTCCCGTTCATCCACCGTAAACAATCATCAGCATTTTCGCTTCCAATCTCGATCCCACTGATCTTACGTCCCTGCCTTGTAGGGACCTCCCACGGACGTTCATCGACTCGGTCGTCAATCGCTTCTTCCACGTCCATTGGATCTGAACCCAGACCTCCTGTACCAAGGCCAGGCCCGGGGCCCACCGCTGAAGAAGTCTGAGTATTGAAACTAGGGGTAGCTTCTGCTCCTTCCCCATCTTCATTCCCCACCCCCGAATCTTTCGTCAACCCCAACGCAGTAAACCTCGCATGCGTATGTCTCACGCGTTTGATTGTGCGCACATTATTGTTCATCAAGGTCAGCAATGCTTTCGGTTTATCTTCTGGTCGATACGAATGCGGCAATTTCTTTCTGCATTTCTTCTTCTTTGCTGTTTGGGCTGGGGATTTCGGTATTGGTGGTCTCAGGAAGGGATTACGTGACGATGATGATGAGGAGGATGGAAATTCAGGTAGGCCGTTGGGTAGTAAAGCGTCGGATTGAACAGTACTCCACCATAGTTGTGTGAGTTCGTCGTCCTTGGAAATTGTGGTAGGGGAGCCAGGCGAAGAATCGGATGAGGGAAGTGGGGTAGCGAATCGAATACGTTTGTGAGCTCGGTGATCATTGACCCCATTGATGACTTTTCTTTTATCGCCTAGCTGTGCCGACTCGTCGTATTCATCTTCATGCTCAGACGGGACAAGTTCGCGCATTCGGGACCGTATATCGGAAGTGGACGAAGACGGGCCTGCTTCTTGTAAACTTCTATCCAAGTCCCGGAACATGGACATGCCTTCTGGCGTTCGAATCAATGCCGGAGATTCCTCAAAGGACGTATCTCGCCGAGGGGCCTTGGTGACAGCTTTCGCTAGAGAGGACGCTTTGATAGTGATTGTGGGTAATTTGGAGGACGATGGTGATGCGACGGATGGTGAACGGGTATGTGCACGTCCATTAATGCCATTGATCTTTGGATGCAAGGCGCCGGATGAAGACAAGTCGTATGGGATATAGGGATCTGCACGTTCCTTGCGGTCGGTGATGTAAACGAGGAGTTTATCTGCCTTGGCCTTAAGCCGTAGGGCAGCTTTGGGAAGATGGTGTCCCTGTGTTGAAAGACTTGAGCATGCGAACAAGACGCCACGGTCGATAGACATACCTCTGTTGAGTTATATGTACAACAATTCGACCAAATAAGATCCAGGTCATCCTTGAACTCTTTCTTAGACTTATACTGTCTTGCTTTGAGTTTCTTACTCATGGTCTGGAAGTCCATGGGATTCGAGATAACTGGAAGAACGGATGAATAACGAGGCAACATCTGGAGTCTGGTACGACTTGAACTTGCCATCATAATAGTCCGCAACCTCCGCCTTGAGCACTGGCTTAAGGAAGGCCTCCGCATCGTGATTATCCTTCAGACGCGGTTAAGAATAAGTTACATCACCTGAAGCGTGACTTACTAGGGTGACCGTTTTGAGGTCTGCTAAAATTCCTTCAAGTGACTCGTAGAAGGCATTAGAAAGTGCATTATCATCTCGCCGCTGTACATGGGCGAACTGTCAGGTAACCGTATGGTTATTAGCTGAGCTACTCACTCCTCTACCATCCTTGACAGTCGTTAACAGTGATTTGAGGTCTACATCTGGCAAAGTTTTAACCTTGCTGTCCGACAAGGTCTTCAGCAGGTTCTATGATGTTCCCGTCAGCTTTGCGCTGCAAGATATCCGCAAACACTCACGTTCATCCTCTCCCCGCTGCTGTCGACGATGGTGGAACCGTTATCCTTGTCTTGATTTCAAACTCAGAAAAGCACGTGCTGCCTCATTCTCTTATAAGCAAAGTCACATATCGGGCGCCCCATCAATTTCCCCACCTTTTCCTCTCCCCGCCCTCGCCAACAACAACGAAGTACAATGATCTAGTTGATTTCTGCTGCTCTCTTGGACGCGACGTTTGATGTGGTACTCTCTGTGTAGATCGAGGGAACCGTGCGTATTCAGAATTACAATCATTGGTCATAGCTATGCTGATGCTTCTTGCTGCACAGAGGCGTTTACCTACCTGATATTTATTTTGCAAGTATTATTTATTCTACATCATGCAACACACTCGTGCACTTGTTATTTCTTTTCATATAATCATTGATCATTAACCGCAACACCCGATTTCGGCGATGTTAGATACCCAAGTAGAGCTTGTCGCACTTCCTTCCTCATTCCATTGCATACACAACTTCTCTGCATAAGGAGTTTCCGCTCGAGTAATTGATCATGTATTTATCGTCACTGTCTGGACTGCACCTTGCTGGTGACATGCTCATGAGTCTTACATATACAAGTTCAAATGGTGCCTGCACATCAAACAAGCTTGTATCTCGCCCCAGATCCAATACTAGGCTCCACTGTCGTGGACCGCACCTTGCTTGCAATGGTACATCGTAGATGTAAAAACATGGCGCATGCAGGGTGCGTCGTGAGTGGTAGCATATGCTAAAAGGTGCTGCGGAAGCTTCAGAACGAAACAAGTCCAAAGTCACATCAAAAATAGATAATTCAGGAGTAGAATAGACTTCGCACACAAGGTGACTTTGGATTGCAAAGCTCTGCTGACAGCGACAGTGGCAACCATCGGCATCTTTCTCAGATCCTAGGCTCAAAAAACTGTGGCGATAATTAGGCCGCTGCGGGATAATTTAGACTTTCAATACCGAAAGAATACAGACTGAGATATGCTAACAATGTACCCAGAAGGGTGCAAAAGAACCCAAAAAATTACTTCCCAAATTCCATTATTGCTTTCACCTGCTAACTGTCAATTGACAGCGTCACAAAGGTGCAAGCAAGAAAAGAGAGATGGAAAGCAAGATCCAAAAAGGATCCCCCGACGACACAAGCTGGTACTGCAGTAGCAAGGTCATCACGTCCCCGTGTTGCAAGCAGAGCACGAAGAGCAAGGGCGGCAAAAATTAGATAACCAAATACGGAGGGCGGTGCCCTCGTAATAGTGGTTAAACTATTAAGAACAGATACTACACTTGATCTAAGCCAAAAGGCCAGAGTGGTAAAGAATCAGAAAGTGGGAGGGAGGCTTTTATATGATTTAGCGAGACGCACGGACCATTCTTGAGGGCAGGTTGGGAATGAATAGGGCACGTTACTGGATACCTTTTCAAGGTTCATATTCCTAGCTTTGACCGATTGTAATGAGAAATAACGTCACACACTCGACATATTTCTCCCGTAAAATCGCTCGACGGTTGATCATCTGAAGTCATCTCTAATTGCCTGGCCTTCATTTAAAGAGATTGACTGAATTCGAGTAGGTGCGCGGACCGTTTCTCTCAACAGCACAAAGATACTTGTACCGATCATATACCCAATGCGTTCGCAAGTATCAAGCAAAGATATACGCTTGATTCAAGGCGGTATGTATGTAACTAAATCTACTTTAGAACGCTACTAGAAATACAATTTTCGTTAATGAGAAGCGAGAAGCGAGTAAGATATGTAGTGCTAGGATAGAAATAGAAGTTGTCTAACTAACGAACGAGTTCAATGTGAAGAACGAGGTATCTAAAAGGAACGACTAAACGTTTCACGGTCGTGAGTAGTCTACGTTTCAGGTAAATATAATAAAAAAGAGAAAGGAATCGATCTATTGCTTCTTGCCAAATCGTTTCTTCAACGACCCAGCAAGACTCCCAGTGCGTATGCGGAAGAACCACGTAAACGCGTATACACAGGCAATCTAGGAAGAAAGGAGAAGAGACACCGTTAGCAATGCCCTTGCATCTTACACGAGGGAATCAGACTCACGTTGAACAGGATATAAGCACACAAGAATCCAATATCTCTCCAACGGTGCGCATACGAGATATTGAACGAAGCCCCGAGGAATTGATCAGTCGTCGCAGTGGAGCAGAATTCACAATTCGAAGTAGCATCGCCATTTGTGAGATATCCTCCAGCGGCGCTGATATAATTCGACATGTATTGTGAACAAGTTTGACCGGAAGGAGGATTTAAGGTAACAAGTTCAACGTCTGAACAAGTGATGCTTTGTCGTCCGAGTGCTTGACCAAGAAGGCCGTCGATAACATATGTGTACGGCGAAAGATGGTACATCCACTGCCACCACCCGAGCTGACTGAAAGGCTGCAGAACACCGTTGCTAGAAAAAGATATGCAAATTCAGTTAAATTGAGGTGATGATTAATGAATAAACCTCGACTCACAAGGTCAAAACGAAAGAGAACAACAAACTGAACAACAAGGCGGCGATCTCGGCGCTGGGTGCCATAGCCGCAACGGCATCGGCAAAAGAGACATAGTAGAAGGGGAAGATAACACCAAGAAGAAGGTATGTATATCCAGCGCGGGAGGAGGGGAAACCAACGGTCCAATACCAGCAGAAGAAGAACAGCGAAGATCCGAGCATGTTCCAAGGAATTTCTGCAACCATCTGTGCCGTGACCAATGAAGTCCAAGAATACATTCGACTAGGTCGTTCCCTGATCTCATATATCTTGCGCATATTTATGAAAGGAACTTGAAGTTGGTTGGCAACTGGAACCGAAATGATAGTCCCCATGTAGATCGCCTGCCAACGAAGCGATTATAAGAGATTTTGTTGTACTGCAAGGTAAAAGACGAAAGACTTACGAAAAGCTTATTCTGAGTGCCCTGTTGAGTGTCTTTTGCCTTGAAGAAAGTGAAACCGATGAAAAGACCACCAAAGATATTCAGAACAAGCTTCGCGAGAAGGTACGTGGGATCCCTCCATCTGAAAAGCATATCCCTTTTGACAAGCTGGCCAAATTGATTCAGCCAACCCGTTGCAAATTCTGAATGATAGGTGGCGGCAACTGGAGGTCTATTCTTTCCATCTTCGTATATTTGTTCAATCGCGTCCTGAACGACCCTAGCCTCGGGAGCGTTGCGCCATATTTCGTGCCAGTCGCGGTCGGTAGTGGCAGTAGCGCCAGCACCAATCACATCGAGCATAAATTCAGCACTGGGGCGTAACGTTAGTATAGAGGAGTGGGAAACGATTGAAACCTTACGGATTCTCCTCGGGGTCACAATGACGCGAACCGTTCCTCTCGAAGTATTGGATGAGAGTTGTCGCATTATGACCAAGATCACCGAAGTATACTGTTTGACCTCCCTTGCGAAGCAAAAGGAGACGGTCAAACACTTGGAACAATTCGGCAGAAGGCTGGTGAATTCTGAAGGCAGATGGGGCAAGTGAGTAGACTAGAAGAGGAATCGTTGAATAGTGATACGTACGTGCATAAAATGGCTTGTCCATTCTTGGCTAACGAGCGCAAAAAGTCCATGATAGCCCAAGCGCTCTGAGAGTCTAATCCTGAGGTCGGTTCATCAAGGAAAAGCAGAAGTTTCGGTTTAGCAGCAAGTTCTACGGCAATAGTAGTACGTTTGCGGTGCTCGACTCCAAGTGTACCAACGACAGCATCAGCCATGTGTTCAAGCCCGCACATTTTCAAGCAGGTTTCAACGCTAATACGAAATGTTCAGAATGTATAACATCAAAGGAACGTCAACTCACTAAGCCTCCTTCTCGGCTAATGGGACCGAAGCCGGTTGACGCAGTTTGGCAGAAAACAGAAGAGCTTCTCGAACCGTGTCAGTTCCTACATGAGTATCCATTTGTTGACAGTAACCACTGTAAGACCATTGACCTTGAGTAATTATCATCCTCTACGGCTAGAACACTCACGTTTGCGCTTGAAAATCCCGTGGAAGCGGCTGTCCACTGACGAACATATCTCCAGTAACAACACCAGTGCTGACCCGTTGGGCGAGGACGTTCAGCAATGTGGTCTTCCCTGCTCCTGATTCTCCCATGAGCGCAGTTAGCTTTCCGGGAACGACAAACCCAGAAACATCATCCAAAAGCTTTCTGTGACCATCAGGAACTGGAACCGTATAGTTAACGAATTGCCACGAGAAGACTTCGGTCATCGCAGGTGCATCGTGCAAGGCTTCCTGCACATCCTGTGAAGCATTCTCTGTAACATGCTCAGAGGGACCTTTCTCCTCATCTGAACCGGATTCACTGACAATGGCGGCGGGCTTAGAGCCACGTTGGAAGAGGGTACGAGCTGTATCTTCGGACAGAGATGTGTTGAGTTCGGAAGCGATGAAAAGAGCACAGAGGAAAGCGACACCGAAGGCGATAAGGATACCGAAATTCATCCAAGTGTGGCTGAAAGAGTACGAATAGGACAAGCTTACGAACGTGTTACCGTTGACTGTATCCTGGCCAGGTACAGATCCAACTGCGGTACACACTTGATTGGTCAAACTGACGTTTTCGTAACCAGGCCCTTGAGGAACGAGTGAGGCGCATGTACCATCAAGGGTGTGGAATTCGTTAGTTAAGACGCTTTCAAAACCGTAACGAAGTGGCTATGAAGAAAATCAGAAATTGGGCGAGGAAAAAGAACACTACGACGTACGTTAATGTACGAAATCCATCTTAGCGCTCCAATCATGGAAGATTTGGGAATCGTATAGCCAGTGTAGATAACTAAAGCGAGTAGAATGAGCCCAGCTACTGCTTGAGCAGTAGCTTCACTCTTGAATATCGCAGCAATTGCGCGGAACCAAGCCTTCATTGTGAGTGTCATGGTGAACAAGAAAAGATAGAATATACTGCAGTGAAACCAGATTAATTCGAGAGTGGGTCAATATCAAGTGAACGTACAAAAATTGCGCCGCGGTTTGCTGCAGACCCACAATGAAGTAGATTAAAACACCGAATATGATAGTATTAACGAGCGTGATAGGTATGTCGACCAGAGTGAGCGCAACGCTTTCGATGAACGGGTGATACATGCCGGCCTGCTTTTGACGATGGAGAATGGGGCGTTGAGCGAATAAGGACGGAATCTCGGCCATTGACGATAGGGCGCAGAAAAGCAGGGCACTGAGCGAATGATTAGTCCCGAGAGTAACAACTGAAACTGGATACCCACAAGAAAAGAACACCTCCTCGAGAGAAATAGGCCGAAGTCGAGTCGGGAATTTTGAGGAAGACGGTTCCAACGATAATACCTTGGATGATGAAGGACACGAGGTTGAATATCGTGGCCAGAGAGCTGCCGATGAGGATTTGAACACGACGTTGCATGACTGCACGAGCCTGCATTGGCAGAGAAATGAGATATGGCCTGAAATGCACTGGTGAGCAGCGACAAATGGGATGTAATTCGCAACACCACTTACGATTGAGCCCTCGTGTGCTTAGCCTTCTCCATTGCGGCACTGCTCCTGTAAGCATTAGCTTTCTCGGACTTGTGTCCCAAAACCGCAGACTCTTTGTAAGACGCAATTTCCCTTCGATTCGCAATTCCTAAGTGACTCTCCTTGAACCTCACAGCAAATTCTTCTGCGGTCCTCGGCCGGTTGGCCACGACCTGTCTTGGAATTCGACCAAGAGGATCCGTGACAGCGACCAGAAAATCGGGGGTGGTTTGTCTATTAGCTGGTTCATATCCAAGGTCGATAAAATACTGTCTTGCTTGATTGGCGGGACCAAAGTACGCCATACGACCTTCGTAAATGATGCAGACCTTGTCGAAGAGATTGTACAGTGTTTCTCCAGCTTGATAAATAGAAACGATTGTGGTGAGACGGTCGATGTCAGTAGCTATACGAAGAGCGCGGCCGAATTCGAGTGCAGTGGACGAATCGAGACCCCGAGTAGAACTTAGCATTAAGATAAATATGAGTTCCATTTTCAAGCGAATATGAACCTACTTGTCCCATGATCCCAGACGCATCCTAGTTGCAAGAGCCTCAGCGATAGAAACTCGTTTCTTCTCACCGCCGGAAACGCCTCGGATGGAAGCATCTCCAACTGGTGTACGACGTGCATGTTTGAGACCGAATATCGTCATCAACATTTCGGTGATAGCGTTCACGTACTCTGAACGAGTCTCGCCAGTACGGGCTTGTGGGGCCCGAGTTTTGGCAGCAAACCTCAGTGTATCTTCGACGGTCAGTGAGGGAAAATGCACATCGTCCTCTGGACAGTATTGGACGTCGCCACGGAAGGATTGTTCGATTTCTTTGGGTGAAAGAGAATCATAATGTATAGAACCGGAGACAGATTGATATTCCTGTGTCTGATTGGCAAGAGTTTTGAGAAGGGTAGAGCAGCCGGATCCAGGACGACCCAAAACGACTGAGGGGGAGTGAATGAGTACAGAATATGGCATATGATTGATAGCGCAACTCACGGATCATTTCTCCTGGTTTGACGACACCCTCAAAACTAGTAAGGATTCTCCGTGTAGGCGGGTGTCTGGCACTCTGAATCTGCTTGATTATATTAATCGGGTTGATTGTGGAGCCGAGAGTTTCCTGATAGGAGGCTCCAGAACCCAAACCAACGACAGTCAAGTCTTCAAAAACAACACCCAAGTGCCGTGATGGAATGTTAGCTCCTTCCTTCCTAGTATGCAAAATCATAAAATGTAGGGGTAATAAGAATCGGAAAGGTACAAACCTCTTTGTGTTATCCTTAAGGGCCTTCTCGAAGTCAAATGGAGCCTCAAGTGGCGAAAGAGTCGCGCTTGAATCTCTGGACGAAGACTCTGCGTGCGATCGTGGTTTGCCTTCTTGTTGCTGAGACATCATCGACAATGTCCGCTGCAACTCTCGAACTCCTTGAGGGTCAAAGTGATCTACCGAAACGTGAGACGTCGAAGAGCCTCGTCGTGGTCTTGAAAAATGTGCCGAAGCAATAGGTGGACTGTGAGTAGTAGATTCTAGTTCTAGGGGAGTAGTCTGTCCAGGCCTTTCTTCCTGTATATCCCTAAGTGCGGAGGCATCCATTACAATTGATTAAGAAACGAAACCTTTAGAGTACGGGAAGGAAGGAAGCTGTAAAGAACGATCGAGAAATTGATTTGCTTTATACGCCATGCAAACGAGGATGAGATTGTCAGCCCTGCGTAAGCGGGAGCCATTTGTCTAAGCCTGTCTAGCCCGGAATGCCGATTGCGCGAAATCTTTTATTTATGCCGTAGCTACTGTAGCCGAGCACTTGATAGGCCTTGATATCAACATCTTCGGAAGCTAAAATACTGCAGAGACTGTCCACAGCCAGTTCACAGCAGGTATAAGAAGAGACTTCGATAATTTTCGAGAATGATTCTGCAGCGTAAACCGAGCCGGATATCCGATGACAAACGAGTGATGACTCAGGTTCAACCGAGTTCCGCGGCCCGCCTGTGTAGAAACGCGCAGAAACGCGCGTACTTGTAACAGGTAAAACCGTGTACTATACATACATAGAACAAATGGGAAAAGTTATACAGCGATTTGTGTAAGTTAGGTACATATACATACGATACGAAAAGATCCTACCGCACATCACGATAGGGCGCGGGTTCATGATTGACAATGGATGGCGAGATTCGAGGAACGAGAGGTAACAAGGTGTCGACACTGAAAAACAATTACAAGAAAATGCGCGAGACAAAAACCAAGAGAACTGTCTATGTACATATACAGAATTCTGAAGAAGACGGAACGAGATTTTCACGAGATGGAGAAGGAAGGGTTTCGTCAAAATATCTGGCTGGGGTTGGAGGTGTCCGAGGGGAGGGCCGAAGTAAAAGATAGAAAGGACGGACTGTGGCAAGAAAATTCAGCGTACTTCTTTGAGAATCGTCGTCAACACAATTGATGAAAAGAGACCAGGAATGCCTAACCTAGATGCTTCACAGTTTCAAACCAACTCAAGCTCATTCTATGATGCAGGGTAGTAAAGGTTCGCAGTACAGGGTACTCCTGGAACAGAACAAGGGACACTTTCTACTTGTCGGAAACCTGGAATTAAAAAATCGCCCGGTGTGAAGACGCGCGTTGATTTCGACAGTACTGCAGAAGGACTGCAATATCCTTCTGAGGTAGAAGACGAAGGAGTCGGAGCAGGTAGAGAAGTCGAAAATACAGGTACGGCGCCTGCAGGCATGCTCTGTAAGGCACCCAGATAAGAAACGAGAGACAAAGACGGATAGAAAGATGGCAAAGCTGTATCGGCGAAGAGAGGATTGAGGCTTGATGACTCATGTTCAAGAGCAGATAGGTCCAACGCAAAGCTTGTGCCATTAGAAACGATGTTCGTGTCGATGTGTTCGTACATGTTCTTACGATCAGAAGGGCGCATTAAATCACCAATGATAGAGGGAGCGAAAGAGCAATCGAAAACGCTGTCCATCGACTGATCTTGGCAATCAATATCTTCAGGAAGATTGAGGAACTTGGCAGCGAACTCAGCAGCGGAGAAGGATTCTTCCTCGAGTGAAGGGGATGGCGACCTATAAGAGGAAGAGGAGTCGTCGACGAGTGATGGTGTGGATGGACCAGAGGTAACAGGGGCGTCTTCAGAGTAAAAGCATGGTTGTTGTTCCATTACTGCCAGTGTAGCCGCGTTAATGACTGCATCGACGTCGCTATCGAAGGGGATATCGGACTCTGGAATATTAGTTTCATTTTCGGGGGAGAGGTCTTCCTCGACACTGGCAGTTGCTCGAACATCTGGTTCTTGGTTATATGCGGCGCGACTGGGACTAAAGACACGATTGTCTACTGTAGACATGAGAACAGGTTTCTTGTAATTTTTCCTAGCTATCTTCGGCTTGGGAGCGGATCGCTTGGCGGGCGGAAGCTTCATGGGTTTGTAAAATTTCTGTGACACGTTCTCCTAGATGCAATACAGCAAGGATAAGCATCTAAGTGTATATACAATCGCGAAATACCTTGACATTTTCATCTCCATTTGTTTGAGCTTTCGCCTTCGCAATTCTGCTTCTAGTGAGATTGCTGTGACGATCCTCTTTCGCAACGCGGAGACCTGAAAATGTTCAATCATCGTATGGGTCAATGCCGAAAGAAGTACACACACCGCGAGAATGAAAGTAGTCGTAAAGATGCCGCCTATCGACTTGATATCGAATCTGCAACTCTTTCCTTACGTCGAAGTTGGGCATAATCGCTCCAGGTTTAATGAAAGTTTCCATCTCCTTGACGAGACCATCAGGCAGACGTTCAGCAAGCTCTACGAATGACATTATGGACGGTAGTAGATCAAGAGAGCAGGCAGAGCTTACTGAAGGGATTGATCCTTCTAGTTTTGTTTTTATCGTCTTGATTTTGAGGGTTCAAGGGATCAAAGTCGTCGTCTTCAGCTTGACGCTTTCGTTTGCGAGTGCATTCAGACATAGATTGAGCGAAAGAGGAGGTTTCACAGAGAGAAAAAGCGGGCGATGAGTTGCTAGAAGGCTTCGCGAGCATTATAACGGCAAGAAATAGCGGAGTACGTGATGGTTTGAGGAGAGTCCTAGAAATCTTGAGACATTTAGCTCAAGGCTCTAAGTAGGGCGCATCACGTGGAGTTTCGCGCGGATGGTCACATTCACAGTCACATTGTCACCTATTCGAAGTCTTCTAGTACAACGGTCTCATACCGTCTGTATAAGATGCGTCTGAAATCTATCGATGATGCCGGCCCAGGAGCAGATGTTCCTGTCACAATTTTCTCTCTTGGGACGAAACGAAAATTCATGGCCACACCTAACGACTATCCTGTAAGTGCTGTTACAGCATATCCCGTTCGTTTCCTTCAATGTACAACCAATAGGACCTGGTGCGTCTCGTGAAGCGGAAGTTCAATATACCAGATGATTGTGTGCCGATATTTCGTTCGCGCGCACCGACCAGCAATCGCTCAGAAGAACGTTTCGAAATTGATGATTCTGCGTACGAGCACATGAAAGACTACATTGATGAACTGGAAATCGTTATCGAGGTAGGTGCTGTATCTCAAGCTAGAGGTGCGCTTTTTTAAACCGCTTTTTCAAGCGTGTCTGAACTTCATATAGAAGAGACAAGTCTGGAACATGGCGGCGATGTTAAAGGGAAGATGAAAGCCAAAGACATCCCGGTAGCATCTCTTTCCTCTGGTCGCGAAGGTGTCAAACCCAAATCCAAATCATTCAATGGACCCCCAACCACTGTAGACTCTTCACGGACAGTGTCTACATCGTCTTCCTCTGGGAAACCAAAATCTATTCCTGTGCCTCCTGGTCCAAGTACCCAAACTGATCCTCATGACCTTTTCAATGATGATATGCCTGTTGAGTACGCCTCACCCAAGAAAAAGAAAACCACGAAGCCACAGGAGACTCCAAACACCATCCCACGACATATCTATAATGTTGATGCTGATGAAGATGGGGTACCGGCTACCCCTCAGCCTGCAGCTTCGAAATCGAAGTCTACCAACTCCAAGGGTAGCTCTGGCGAATGGGAAGAATTCGCTGTCCAATCAAAAAGTTCGCAGGAAGAAGGAATCATTTTGGTTGAATGTTCGTATCTAATCGAGCTCTACTCAATAATCTTCTTAATCATTACTGCGTAGCCTCTAAAGGGCAAAACCCGAGTCACAAAGGTGCCGCATCGAAAATCGATGGGGAGATGTCTGCTACTGTGAAGAAGGAGAAATTACCTAAACCGTCAAATTCTACTGCACCCACAAAAGGTACTAGTATGGGATTTTGTTTCGTATGATTTGTTTCGTTTCCTAATCACATCCCAGGATTGCTTGCTAGAATTGATGCTATTACAGACAGCCAGCCTCCCATAATCTTGACCCAGGATACCGACGCTTCTGCCCAGAGTCAAAACCAACCACAAACTCAAACCCAGACTTCAACATCTGCCGAACCCGAACCGCGTTTCAAAATCAGAATCTGGGGTCCTCGTGATCAGAATGGTGAGTTTATGACCAAGAAGAAGCACACTGTTCGCAAAGTACTTGCTGGAGCATGCAAGAACTTTGGTCTTGACCCTATTCAGTGAGTTGAATTCTTCACCTCTGTTAGTGTTTTATTTTATTCATATACCATGTTGTGTCCCAGAGCAAAACTCCAACTGGTAGTCGAACTTCCTGATGAATTCACTGGTGAGATGGTGTCGCATCACTATGATTGCGACAATGAGGATACTGTAGGCAAGGCAGGTATAGGTCCTGAATCGACGTTGAAAGTCTGCGTGTTAGGAGAGGAGGAGGAGGAAGAGTACGAAGAAGGGAGTAGTTATTGAGGGCGCTATGTATGTTGAAAGAATCTATGTCTATACCGAAGACGCGATATTGTAATCCGTCTAGAAGTCAATCTTGCCTAATGCACATATACTTCTTGGAAAACCCTTTCAAGCGCGCGAACTTGCTGACTGCTCCGACGTCTAGCACCGTGATGAGACGTTTCCATATAAGTCGAACAATTGGCAATGAGAGTACGGATCATTGTTCTATGAGTGGCACATCTGCACATGGTCAAAGAGGCCTTTGTTCTTCGTTGATGATCATTACTGAACGACAATTCATAATTGACGGGACGGCTACGCCACTGAATCAAGTCTATACTCTCAGGGAGGTGCGGTGTTACTCCAACGCTGCTTTCCAGATCGTAGCCCTTCCTCTCCCATCCTTGCTTTTTCCCAAAACAATTATTACGATGCATTAGGTTCCGAATTCACAAGTCCTTTATTGATGTACCAAACACGTGATTTGGGTTGTTGTGACTTGTCGACGACGCGACTTGACTTCAATCCACATTCTCAAGATCCTCTATGCTATTCCTCTAGCCTTATATTCTGTTGCAAACCCACCTAAACGCTTGATAATTACATTTCCTACCCACAACGGATCCAAAACGGCCCCATTATGTCGGGATTGAAAAATTCGCCTTTCGGCAAGCGCTTGCGCGCATCACAACAGGAAACTGATGATAGTACGCCCAGGCGGAATCGGCCACGAATTAATTCAGTTTTTGGCGTTTCTCCAGCTGGCTCCGCGACCCCCTCGCTCGATTCACGACCCACAACAAGCAGCGACAGCAGCGGCGGACCGGATTCACCAGTCGATGCACCGCGAGTTGCCAGAGATTATGGAGACAGATTTGTGCCATCGAGGGATACAGGAGATATGCGTACATCCTATCACCTTATGGAACAAGAACTCTCTACACCGTCTAAGAAGAACAGAATCATTCCCTCAGAGTCCGACGCCCTGAAAGGTTTGTATTTTATCTCGAATCTAGTAAAAGTTTATTAATCGCTTCGCAGAACAAGCAAATGCTCTATTCTCTTCTATACTTCACACAGAAGTCACTCCCCCATCTCCCCATCGGCCATCTTCTCCTACTAGACCACCTGTTGCTTCCACTTCTGCTGCTCCTCCCTCTACTCCCACTCGACGGCGTCTATTCGCTTATAGCTCCCCTTCTCGTTCTAATCCCAGCACTCCTTCTCGCCGCCTCGACACACCCACTGATGAAGCCTATTCGATGAGCCCTGTACGAGCTCAGAGTCGGCAGTTACTCGAAAGCCCTCGCCGACAGCTCAGGAGTGTTTGTAAGACACCCTACCGTGTTCTCGATGCACCGGAACTCGCAGAAGATTTCTATCTTAATCTTGTGGACTGGTCGAGCACTAATGTTCTCGGCGTAGGACTTGGATCATGTGTATATCTTTGGACCGCTCACAATGCCGCCGTCTCCAAACTATGCGACTTGGCGGAATCGCGAGACACGATCAGCTCGGTATCCTGGGTACAGAAGGTATGTTATTATCTCCCTGGATAATGATCAATAATGAGCTCCAACTAACTTAACAGGGCTCAACTCTTGCTGTTGGCACCCTCTCAGGCACATTACATGTATACGATGCCTCCACCCTGCAACTTATACGTACATATCCCCAAGCCCACGGTCAACGTATCGGTGCCATAGCCTGGAATGCGCACATTCTCTCCTCTGGCTCGCGTGATAGGATGGTTCATCACCGTGATGTACGTGAAGCGGACACCAGACCATTCAAAAGATGCCAAGGACACAAGCAGGAAGTCTGCGGTCTCAAGTGGAGCGGTGATGGAGGCCCATCGTCTGCGAATCTTGCCAGTGGGGGTAACGACAACAAGGTGTGCATATGGGACTTGCGAGGGTCGAGGCGTGCTGCAGCCGGATTACCAAATGCAGGAAGGCCGGTGCCGGGAACGTCAAGTGGTGATGATGCTGGCGCGGGTGATATACCGCTATGGAAGTTCCACGAGCATACCGCAGCAGTTAAAGCACTGGCATGGGACCCACACGTTTCAGGCGTCCTTGCCACTGGAGGCGGAACGCAGGATAAGCATATCCGTTTCTGGAATACTGGGACAGGGACCATGCTCAACGAGCTCGACACAGGAAGCCAGGTCCGTTTCTTAGTTTCGGGATGTTGCTCCTTACTTACGCATGATCTTTCATAGGTTTGTAACCTGATTTGGTCACTGACTTCGCATGAGCTCGTCTCTACTCATGGTTTCTCTTCGACCACTGCTCAAAATCAGATATGTATATGGAAATATCCAACTCTGAACATGGTCGCTTCTTTAACCGGGCACACTAATCGAGTGCTTTATCTAGCCATGAGTCCGGACGGCGAAACAATTGTCACCGGTGCTGGTGACGAGACGCTAAGGTTCTGGAATGCCTTTCCAAAGAAAGAATCTAGTGAGAGAGAGAAGGACAGTCGGCTGGATTATGGAAAGTTAATCCGGTGATGGAACTCTTGATTTCTCGAGTTACGGGTACGGGTTTTTCTTCTCCTTCTAAATCTGTACTCACATATATCGTATGTCTTTTTGTATCAGCACTTCTTGTCCCCTATTTGCTCTATCTAATCATATACTATTGCCCTAACCACAACGTCTCAATCCTTTCCTCCACGACTCATCATATGACTCCTTGTCCGACTCGCAACATCTATATATACATACTCAACCTGCCCTTGCCTGGTTTGAATGCACGATGACCCCGATTCTTTTTCACATGCAACATATAAGACATTTCATACACATACTTAGATTGTCTCTGACACCCCTTCCCTCTGCTATGTACACATTCCTACACCTTACTTGATCTTGCCTGGATATTTCTCCATCTTCGCCATCGATTTTCTTTCTTCTCTTTGACCTACACGGCTTACTATATTGACCTTCTCACCTTGCTCTTGCATTCTTCTTCGGTCTTTTCAGTCGACCTTTCATCCAGGATCATAGTAATATTTTCACTTATGTTGCTCAAACGGTAATAGTCCCTTTATCCACTTCTTTTTGCCTTTCCTCTCTTTTCTCAGGAATCTATCGACTCTTACTACCACCCAGTATATATATGGTTTTGTATGTACCTGGATCCGAATATTTGTTACATTATGCTGCATTGCGAACGCTTCACTGCATATCAACCAAAAACGGCGTACTATGGTATCTATCCGTATTCATGGATATGCACTGGATAGTAAGCAACCCGTCAGAAATTCTTTCTACATACATATCTTTCACAAGCAAGTTCAGAATGTTCCTACAGATTACAAACCTGACCAAGTCCGGGGTAGGATAGACCTTGCAAGCAAGGTGAATGTCACCTGAGGGGTTATCAGTTTATCTTCCCTGCTCCTTCCTTATCCTATCTAGTTGCGTTATTATCATTCTTGACTACCAGCTGCAGTGCTTGTCGGACCTCTTGTGTACAAGTTGTGATTATGAGAGCTTTGCAGGTATATTTGTATACTAGCGAACCCCTGCGGGGCTCAAAGCACCTTGCTTGCCTCTCGTAAGCCCGTAAGGAAGGAAGGAAGGAAAGAACCGACACAGTCCCATTGTTAGAATTAGTTAGACAATGGACGGCACTTGAATGATTGACAACTCTTGCTGTTCAGAATGTTCAGAAGTGACTTATGAGATGTAGAAATCCAGTAGCAGTTATCAGAAGTAAGTAGTACATATTTCATATGAACTGGTACTAAGTAAAAGGAACTGTGGAATAACTTAGAGGAGATGTTAACGTTGAAGAGTTTATGTCCTGAACTTTACAAATGTAGCGGTAATATAGTACAGACGCTTGGTAAAGACGGGGGTGGCGAAGGACCTTGCAAGCAAGGTGATCTCAAACAATAGATGCGGAACAACGGGGGTAAAAAGTACCTGAAAACAGTCCTCAATGACATTAACCACAATTGGACACACTGGGAATTGAACCCAGCACCCCCCGCATGCTAAGCGGATGTGATAACCAACTACACCATGTGCCCTTGGATTCAACAAGGCATGCTGTATTATAATAGCCATTGGAATCCTTCATCAACTTTGATACACTGTCCACAACATTCTCCAATGAAGAACCTTATTTTACACAAAGAATCATTGATGCAAACTAAGATAGTACATAGAGACTATTGTGCCTGCCAGCTTTGAAAAGCCATGGGAGTTTGAAAACACACTTCTGCAAAATCTGGAAATTTGGTAAAGGATTGAGAGCAGATCTCAGCACTGAAAGCACTCATCTGCAAAACCTATAAATAGCCAAAAGCAGTGAAAGCACCCAAAGCAGGCTTTAATATTTGCTCTGGGTGCTTTCATTGCTGGAGAGCACTCTCCAGCCAGTATTCTTGCTCTGGCAAGTATACAAGTTTTGCAGATGCTGAAGGCAGTTTGCTCTGGGTGCTTGTAGGTGTTTCTTATTACTATATCTGTGTTGCATGTTGAAATAGATTAGTACTTAAGTCTATCTAATCATGTTGTCATGTGCACCTATTCACCAAGTATAGCACTGATCATTGTTACAGATTGACATGCAGCTAGCATACATTTCTTAGGCCTACAGCAATATTTTTATTATGCCCACTCAGCTTACATGCAGTGCTACAGCTGTATTTTATTTCATTCATTTGCTCTCTTTATGCTATTCACTATACTTTAATTGCAGTGCATCTCCTGATCTGCACCTGTTACTTTTGCATATATTTACTGACACTTGTACTAATTGATATACTACACCTATGCTTTCGTACATGACTCTTACTGACAAGACCATACCTCAGCACCTCATCCCAAAGCACAGGTTTTTGAGATCCACCTTTATTGTAATCTTTCTTGTGTTCCATTCTGATTATGCCAAATAGTTTGTATAAAAACTCCTGTACTATAGTTCTTCAGTTTAGTTATCAACTTAGATTGACTTAGATTGACTCTCATAGTCTTCCAGTCTCCTGGCTCATTACCTTCAACCCTTTTAGTCCTGACACTAAAGACTAGTATAAGCCTTCTTGTCTGCTCCTTGTTGTCTGGATGCCATCAATGTTGGCTTGGCTGCTCCTCGGTATTCTCTTCACTATATCTTCTATCTTAGGAACTTGTGACATGGCAGCAGTGTTGTTCATAACTTTACTGCTATCCTATTTGTCTTGACTTAGATACTGATAGGCCCTTCATTGCCAAAACATGGCTTTATTGGTTTATGTCAAGACCATGCTTGGTGCCTCTCGCCGGTGTCGGCTTTCCAAAGATCTTTGTCTTATTGTAATCTTTATCTTATTGTTCTTTCTCGCTACACATTCCCTTTCTACCTAGTCTACTTTTGTTGTCTTATTCCTTACCCTGACAAACATACAGCCTCTATTAGTTAGTCTGGCACTTTGCCCCGGTTCACCGATTAGTTAGGATAAATACTCCTGTACTATACTTTAGTTCCTCAGTTTAATTATTGACTTAGATCACCCTTGATCACTCACTCTGTCTTCTGAAGTCTTAAGGCTTAAATCTCGAGCACCTCTGTCTTGACCTTAGAACTTATAAGTTCTTTGGTTTGCTCCTTGTCGTTGGCTTTAACTGCTGAGCTTGGCCTGGCTGCTACTCATACCTCTACCTCTGACTCTACTCTCCAGGGACTAGCAGTGTAATGGTGGTGTTGTTAATAACTTCACTACTGTCTCACTCAACCTTCCACACTCCGGTACTGAAAGGTCCTTGGCATGGCTTTACGGTATACATGATCTTAATAGTATACATAATCCTAACAATATATCAAACTCAATCTGTCTACATTGTACTAACCTATGATTCTCAATCCTCCAAAAACTCAAGCTCGATGTAGAGCAAATCCCAAAAAAGATACATTATTTACTACAGCTCAATAATTTGCCCCTTTCTCCAACTCTATTGTTGCTATCAGACAACCTTGTTACCATAATCATGGTTTTGGTCTGGCTACAGTTCCTACTATGTTGATGCTGGCTGAAACAATACAAGAAGACCAGTTCAAGTATAGCACTTTGTATTCAGATGATGGTCAGCCTATTCAAGTACTGACTCCTCATCAAAAGCAACCCACTATGGCTGATCTGATGCTGGTTACTTAACGTGAGTCTCCAATCTGTCAAGACCATGCTCGGTGCCTTCCACCGGTGTCAGCTTTCCGAAGATCTGGACTTATTGTAATCTTTATCTTATTGTTCTTTCTCGCTACACATTCCCTTTTGACCTAGTGTAGTCTTATTGTTTTATTCCTTACCCTGACGGTACTAAACATACAGCCTCTATTAGTTAGTCTGGCACTTTGCCCCGAGTTGCTGAGTAGTTGATATAAATACTTCTGTACTGTACTTTAGTTCCTCAGTTTAATTATTGACTTAGACAACTCATATCACCTTGGAACACTCTCTCTGTCTTCTAAAGTCTTAAGGCTTATACCTTGAACATCTTTGTCTCTACCTTAGAACTTCAAAGTTCTTTGGTTCACTCCTCGTTGTCGGCGTTCCCGCCATACCGGCTTGGCTGCTTCTCGTCCTCTTACCTCTGTTGAAGGAACGGACTCTGTAGGACAAAGCGTATCTTACCATAGGAGTCCCGTCGGAGATTCTAGTCTCCTCAGTATACCTATCTATCTCTCTTCTCTTTGATTCCGTTGTTCCTGTTTCCAAGTTTTGTTCATACACGTATCATCCCTCCTTTTCTACTTATTGAAACAACCGATATGCTGCGCAAGATCGGTTGATACGGACATCGTACATATTTATATGTACCTTTCTTATCTTCTCCCTCAGTTCTTCGACATCTATTTGTGTCGAGCTGAGGGTTAGTCTTATATCCTATTATACCTGTTTTGAAGCTGACTATCTTATTAGGATATCATCTAAATACTTCGTTCAACAACCTCTGACTCTACTCTCCAGGGACTAGCAGCGTAACGGCAGTGTTGTTAATAACTTCACCACTGTCCCACCACAGCTTCCACCCTTAGTTACCAATCGGCCCTTGGCACGGCTTCTCGGTATACATGATCTTAACATAATCCTCTAAGCCCTAGCTTGTTGTACTAGAGAACTGTTAAGATCAGATATACCAGCCAGCCCTTGGCACGGCTGGCCAGTATCTAAGTGTGGAGGGTCAAGTGGGACAGTGGTGAAGTTATTTTAACAACACCGCTGTTATGCCGTTAGTCCCAGGAGGATAGAGTAAAGAGGTAGGAGACACAAGTAGCAGCCAAGCCAAGTGCAGCAGTGACACCAATGATAAGAAGCAAACCAAAGAAACTTATAAGTCCTAAGGTTAAGACAGAGAGTGCTCAAGGTAGTAAGCCTCGAGACTTCAAAGGATAGAGGAGTCAATCTGACTTGGTCTGAGTCAATAATTAAACTGAGGAATTAAAGTACAGTACAGAAGTATTTATACCAACTAATTGGTAGATTGGGGCATATCACTAAAATAGTCACTAGGAGACTATCATAAAGCGTCAGAGATGGAGTGACTAAATGGGGTAAGGGTGCAGAGCAATGGGGCAAGCAATGGGGCAGAGCGACTGAGTAAATGATGAAGCAGAGCGACTAGGCAGAGCGTGGACAGACTGGTCCCAAGATAATGACAGAGTTGTATTAAGTATTGTAGTCATAAATCCCAGTAAGTAAGCACATACCTGGTCCCAAGATAATGACAGAGAGGTCAAGATAAGGGACCAGGTAGTGGGGAGCTGGCTTTATATACACAATCTGATGTGTGAGAAATAACAATGTAATACTGTACAGTTCAAGAGTAAAGAAGGTAGTGGAAGCTGGTAGAAGGAGAAGGGTAATTGATGAAGGGGGTCAGGTGGATCAGTAATTGATGAGGGTTTGACAGCGGTGGGACATGAAAGTGATGGAATGATATATCATACAAATAAAGGCATAGAGATGGTGAGAAAAGTAAAATAATAGGGGCTGCATACTTCATGACAGAGACTGTACTCTAAGTACCTTCAGAGTAGAGAATAAAACAATAAGAACTACACTAGTCAAAAAGGAATGTGTAGCAAGACAGAACAATAAAGTGAGATTACAATAGAACCCATCTTGGAATACTAAAAAATGGGATAATGCACTGGAGAATCAAACTTCAATAGTCCTTGAAGTTCAATCTTGGAAGGCCAATTGTTGGAACATGGTGCTAAAGCATGGTCTTGACAGTATCCCCCTCTTAGGCTTGAGCCCTCAAAAGCCATTACTAATAATATCTTTGATTGTGTGATCCAGTAACTTGAAAATTGTGGTTCAGTGCACCTGTCGGTCCTGATCCATGTGCAGCTTTCTTTGTAAAAAGCCAAGTGTTTTTTGCCTTAGGATCCATCTCAAAAAATCCTTCAAGTCCTCCAATGTCTACAAGCTAAACTACTACCACCAACAATACTGTTGGTTCCATCCCTGTAACTGGTGGAATGGTTGAACCAACACTGGTACTGACACAACCTGCAATACTGACAGCTTCCAATAAGGAGCAAGAGCTGGAGATGGAGATGGAATGTGGGAGGGAGAAGATAAGGCAACTGAGGAGAAAAGGAAGACTGAGGAAGAGGCCAAAAAGAAGGCTGCAGAGGAAGCAGCAAGAAAAGCAGCAGAAGAGGAGAGAAAGAGGAAGGAGACCACTGAGCAAACTGAGGTGGCCAGGATAAAGGCAGCACAAGAGGAACAAAATTGGGCCAAGAAAGCTCAACAACAGGAGAAGGATGCAGCAGAATGAAAAAAGGAGGCTAGCAGAAGCAGTGACTGCAAGGAATTATTGGGGAGCCTTGCTGAGCAAGGTTTCTGATTTACCATGGAGGCCAGTGGTGGAAATAGCGAAGTTGAAAAAAGACAAAGGAAAAGCGCGGGCTGAGGTAAGTCACTCGGGACTTCTTACTACTAGGTTGCTGATTGATGCCTCTTGGGTTGATGGTGACCCCAGCAATGATGAGCCGGAAGGCAATAACAGTGATAAAGACAACAAGGAACATGCATCCTGTGAGCAGTGCAAGAACAAGAAAATTCCTTGCCAGAAGCAGGCTGGCAAGAGGAGTTCCATTATTTGTAAACCCTGACATGATGTCAAGGTCCATTGCTTGTATTTGGGCTGAGCAACAGCAGCAAAACAGGAAAGGGGGTCTAACCCTTTTGGGGAAAGCTAGTTAGCCCAAGTCCTTGCCAATAATTAACAATTGTGGGATGCGATGAGCCAGGCCAACACCTATCATCAGCACATCATGACTAAGCTGGACTGGTTGATGGTAGAGGTGGGTGCAGAAAGAAAAACAGGCTCTGCAGTGCTGACTGCCAGGCCATTGCAGATCTCAAAGAAGAGGCAAAGTGTGGAAGATAGCAAAGAAAAAGAAGAAAGAGAGAGGGAGGAGCAAGAGAAGGGAGAAGCAGAGGAGGAAGAAGGGAAAGAAGTTGAAGAGGAAGAGGAGGTGCCGGTGCCAAAGAAGGCAAAGATAACAGCCTCTGAGAAGGGGAAGGAGAAGGAAGTTGTCACAAAGCAGCAGAGGCAGAGTGACTAAGTAGAACAGTGGGGTAGAGCAACTGAACAAGCAATGGAGCGAAGCAACTAAGCAAAGTGTAGACAGACTGGTCCCAAGATAATGACAGAGATATATTAAGTATTGTAGTTATAAATACTAGTAAGTAAGCACACACCTGGTCCCAAGATAATGACAGAGAGGTCAAGATAACGGGCCAGGTAGTGGAGAGCTGGCTTTATATACATAATAAGATTTGCAAGAAATAACAATGTAATACTGTACAGTTCAAGAGTAAAGAAGGTGGTGGAAGCTGGTAGAAGGAGAAGGGTAACAAGTGGATTGTTATGAAGTACGTAGCCCCTATCATTTTCCTTTTCTCACCGTCTCTACGCCCTTATTTGTACGATACATCACTCCATCACTTTCACGTCCCACCATT
>MU795180.1:0-45281 GCA_027886305.1 Lentinula aff. lateritia
CTTACCTTTATTGCCTCTCTGAGACTATAAGTAGAACACTATCCAGGTTGGTGCCACAGAGTGTCACCACTGTGTAACCCCTGTCCTGCTCAACATTTACCCCCTCCACTCTCACTGCAGTCTACCATCTTTTGTCAGATGAGCATTTGCTGCAGGCAGGATGGTTGGGCCTGGCTGTTCCCTTGTGGGACCCTGTCCTAGAGGGAGCCGTGTATCTATATATCTATCTAATCCATTCACTTATCATGCCGTGAGGTGAGGCGACAATTGAGCAGCTAAGTAATGGTCAAATTTCACCACCTTCCGGCAACACTATTCATGGGGGGCAAGATTTGAAACTCGGACAGTAGTGCCGAATGGGCTCCGGCGAATGAATAGGGTTAGCCGGAGTTTCACATCCCTGCCTCCCTCTTCACGAACGAAATCATCTTCGTGAACTTCAAGTAGATGCCTTCACCATTCACAAACGCAAAGCAGGTTGACGACAGTCATTCCTACAAGGAACCCAGCTCAAAGTTGAATCCGACAAAAGAAAAAGTGGGTGTCCATGATCTTTACATTGTTTGTAGGCAGACGCGAAGATCAATACACTTCAGGGTCCCAAACGATCTCGTTCTCATCCTCAAGAGACGCAGAAATCAGATTCGGTCTTGCCCCCGCCTTCCAGGAAGCGCCATTCCCATCCGGCGGTATCTGATAAGAATGATCTTTCCTCAAATGCTTCATTCGTAACCTCTCGTGACATCCCATTCCGCCCGCACCACGAATTCATGTTGTCGCTCCCACCAAGCCAAAGGCCTACTTCCTTCTCATTCTCATCTCCTCGGCCTACATCTTTTCATTCTAAAGCCCCTTCAGGATCTGACCAGCGGTCAGCCTTGGAGCAACGAAAAGAAGTTGTCTCTACGTTCAAATCTCCCTCATCCCCAGTTGTTTCATTTTCTCGACAGCCATCTGCACGCTTATCGAACCAGCGATCGAACGTGCCTATTCGCAAGTCGAAAAAGGATGATGCCAATATTGGTGACAATCCTCTTCCAAAACTTCTATCTGAGTTGCATAAGCTACGTAACGAGTCCAGCTTGGTCCATGAGAAGCAAAAAGCAATTCTGGATGAGCTACGGAGAATGGGAACTGAAGATAGGATTTTGGAGCCCATGCTTGCGGTGATTGGCACTCGAAATGAAGCTGATCATGGAATAAATGTGGAATCGGAGGGTATGTTGTTTGTTCTTCTGAAAGCTCCCGGTCTTAATCAATTGTCATCAGCCGCAAAGACCCGCTTACGTGCAATTGAACAAGAGATAACAATTGAGCGAAAGAGAAGGAATAAGGCGATGGATGAACTTCGGACTATCGAAAGGGAGGGAAGAGAACCTTTTGTTGTCCCGGCTTTGTTACATGCCTTCATTTCGCTTTCGAAATTGACGACTGACACGAACCAAAAATTGAAACATGACTATGTTCAGGCAAAATGATGAATGAAATGATTTTTGTCAATAGAAATCCTTTTGAAGTTGAATGAACTATAGTCGTTCGGATCGCTCATGCAGAGAGGCGGCAAGCTGTCTTCCAACATGCTCTTTACCTTGTGTAGGAACGTGTACAAAACCCATTAGGTGAGTACATACATGGAATATCTAGATTATGACCTCTTGACGTCCTTCCCTCGTCGCGTGTCTGTTCTGCAGTTTTCGGTGTTCACTCTCATTCACTATATCGTATTCTTGATTCATGAGAAGTCTGCTACCTCTGCTCATATTTTTTCCGCCAATTTACGAGTCTAGCCAATCCCCACGAAAATCACGACCCACCTTCCCGAAGACTCATTTCAGCGCCACGGTGTTTCTGTGATCAAGTCATTGACATACACTGGACATACATATCAAACATTTCCATGAAATACCAGGATTCGATTGCGATTATCCAGAAGTAGGCTAATTAGAGTTTGATATTATCATTGGACGCGAGAAGCTTAAGACAGCTTTTCAAGACTCCAGGCTACAGACTCCGACGAGGCTCGGTCTTCCAATCGTAGCCAATCGTACATAGATTAACGGTGGGTATAAGAAGCTCGTGTGCATCGAGGTGTTTGATTTGATGGATTTCATTGTGTGTAATTTCCCGCAACTGTCGTCTGTGAAGCTAGAACTTGAGAAAATGTGAACTCTGCTATCTATATACATATTCAAGCCGAACATGATCCCATAGATCCAGAAGGGGGTATCAAATAAACTTGCAGGCTAATAATTGGGTCGTGTTCACTGCAGTACAATGACGGGGAGCCCCGTGTAGAACGAGATTCGCCTTGTTCGGTCCCAGAACAGTGAATGTATATTTACATTGAAGTTACCTATTTCTCTACGATGAGATACACATGAAATGATTATAAGAAATCTATGTAGTTAGGTGTGCTCGTTGGTAGTTAACGACGAATGAGGAGGCGTGAAACAACATTGAAACCGGGAATGGTAATGGAGAAACTAAGATGCAAAAATAAGTAGTAGATTATAAATGTATGACAGATAAAGGAAGTATGGATGCAAGCCACAAGAGTCCCCGTCGGTATGGTTGAAGATTGAAGATTGAAGATTGCGAAACCACGATAATAGGCACTATTGCACAAGTGCATTGATACTTTTCATTCCTCTATTGGACAAGTGGTCAGATTTCCAAGCTCCGTGATTCAGGTTCACAGTCCCTCCTGGCGGATACATATCGTGAAATCCGGACATTGAGGAGGGTTGATGTGGCATATAAGTCTGAACGGGCGACAGATCCTGCCTTTCCTGACCTAAGCCATACACTGCACGTCCATAGCGGGGTTCTTCGGGAGCATAACGTGTCTCGTAGTGGGCATAACGATCAGGGTAATCACCTCTACTCGAGGGTCTCCTCTCATACTGACCACTGATGACACGGCCCGAACGAGACATTACTTCCAAAGAGTCATGCGATGTAAAGCCATGGATAGGCGCAAGGACGGGTGGCGGTGAGTAACGACTCAGCGAAGGTTCAAGGATCGGGCCTCCAGGATGACTTGACAGTGGAGGCGAAGTTTGGTCGTATGGTGATGATTGTCCGCTTTCTGGGTCGTAGTTTGTATACCCATTGGGAGTAGGAGGTCCAGAATGGGATACAACAGAGTGTGAAGTAGAGTGTGATGAAGCGGGAGACGGTGGTCCAGTGCTCGGCCTGCTGTTCATGGAGGAAGGCATCATGCGTGGATATGCTGGATGAGAGTGAGAGATGTGTGAAATCGAATGGCGTGAGTTCACGCCCGTCAGAGAAGTGTTTAAAATGGCTACCGACGGCGATGCCGCTAAGTCATCCTTGGGAGCGAGTGTCTCTATACGCGGTAGAGGATATTGATTGCTTGTATAGCCTTCCGAGGTAGCCTGGTAGTTTTCTGACGTTGGGCTTTCACTCTGCCCATAAGAATATGCAGTACTAGTTCCAGAGTGATCCTGATAGGCCCCGTTAGTACGAAAGCCGTATGCGTTCGACTGGGTAGAGGTCGAGGGGTGCACGGAGTGTACTGGTGCTAATGGAGGCGGAGAAATCATATTTGTAGAAGGAAAAGAAGTGCTTTCTGGCGAGGAGGTGGCACTGGATGCTGAAGATGCCCTCTGGTGGGCGTGATGGTATGCGACAGTGATTGTTGCATGAGCTAATGGAGGAGGAGAATCCGGAGGCGGACTATATCTCATATCCGTCCCGGTTGCACGAACGGGCTGTAATGGGTCAGGAGACAATGATGGGGTTGGAATAGACACTGGGACTAGAGGAGGTGGCGAGAGTGGCGGCTGCTCGGAGGCTAAAGTATAATCTTGCTGAGAAGCAGGCGGAGAAGCATTATTATCTGTTGTCCCGCGCCTTCCACGTCGGGAGGCAGATGACCGTGAGGATGTACGCCGTGACCCAGGAGATAAATGGATTCTATAGCTTTATGATAATGGTTAGCACGTAGGAAGGGTAATGTATAGGGAAATACATACTGTTGCTGTAGATTATCCTGTCTCGAACATCGCGTGTCGCAGCCGGGAAAAGGACACTTGTGGTTCTTCTCTCCTGTATGCACTCTGGAGTGGCGCGCGAGGTGACCACTAGTTGTAAAGCATCGTTCGCAAGTAGGACATATATGTCTCTTTCTAGCGGACTGACCCTGATTCGGGGTCGAAGTTCTACAGAGCCCTGTCTTTAAGCCACCGAAGCCATGAAAAGAAAGATTGAAAATCACTTACGCGCTTACACTCTCAACTTCTTCCTCTCCGTTCGATTTTGGATGAACGCGGGGCATGTTCTGCACTGCACTTAGGTCTTGCTGGAACGATGATAAAGAATAGTCAGTCGAAACGAGGAAGCAAAAATCTGTCGTTATGTTGTAAGCGGGTCGGTTATGAGGAAATATTTATGTTTGCCTGCTTCTTTCTTCACGTAAGATCTTGAACATAAATAATACAAATATATGTTAGACTGTGGCCAGTCCCCCGGACTCGGCTGTTTTGATTGCATTTGGTCCCCGTTTGTGCGTTTGTACCCTCCGTAAGGACACGTGCCAATTTTTTTTTTGCGTGAAAATTCTTTGCTTCCTGTGACTTCGACCTGTAAAGGTCTTCATTCTGCAGCCCATTGATTTCTGTTCAAAAGAAGTTGATTGTAGAAATAGGAAAACGTAGCAGAAGGTAGAATTATTGTTACTGGCATCAGGCACGTAACACATGAAAATACGTACTTACAACTCAGAGACGTAAGTCAACCTTTATTGAATTATCCTGAGAAAAAGCTGATCCAATTGAGATCGGATTTCTTTTTCCAAAAATATGCAAATTCAAAGATAGCGGTTCGACGATCTGTTATTTTGTGAATCTCAGATCTTCGTTGCTAACCAGTCTGGAGCTACTTATCGAGTCCCAGAAGGTCCCAGATCACTCTGAGCTCACTGTGTGCGATGCTTATATGCGTGATTTGTGTCCCGCAATGAGCATAGCATACAGACCAGACGAACAAGTACACGTCTGTACAAGGTTGAAAAGGATGGACACTACGAATTTGACCAAACACATGATTGGTACTTATTACGGTAGACGCCCAAACGGCTATTCTCGACTGTTAGCCTCTGTTGGCATTGTTGGCTTGTCCAGGCAATCCTCACCTTGTTCTCAGGGAGTCTCAGGGGTTGGTCTTTGGCCTGTTTATATGACCTCTCATGACACTGATGTGGAAGCTACTTACTGGAACTTCCGGAAGCGCTTTCCTTTTCTTTGACCAGATCCCGCTGGACTCCGTCGGCCTCTTTCATCCTGGAAAAATCAAGGAAAAACTAGAAAAAATCACGTCCAAAGCTGGGTTTGAACATCCTATACCGTCGGAAGAAAGGTAAATAAGAGGAATATCAGTAGAGGGAGAAACGCAGGATTGAAGGGCTATGCGCATACTCAGCTCGCACAGTCCTTCCAGAAACCACTTATAAGGACTTCTGCAGACTCTAAAAGCCCAATAAATTGGATGTTTATCTTGTTCAGTCCAAAGCTTCCAAAGCCTAAAGCTCCTTGGCGAAGGTGTATTTAACGGGGACCTGAGAGATCTCGAACGCACTGAAGATGGATTTATGGAGTTACTGGAATGACGAACGTCGGACCTCACAGCGTCGGAGGGGAAGGAGGGAAAAATACCGTATTCAGTAAGTACGTGTTTCAACAAACCCGGATTAGGATGAAGTCCATTTGTCCCGGACTTGAGCATATACTTGTCAAGACTTGTCATCGCTAACTGTATATGATAAGTACACAGCAACGAGTATTCAATCACTTCATTCTATACAGATGATACAACGGAAAATCAACCAATCTACTTATGTACCCATGGTAAAATCAGTTAGGATAACCGGAGCCCAATTACGATCAGATATCCTGGTGATACACACGTAGTTGACCATAGATATCAAGATGAATCTGCAGTGTAAAAATCATAGGTATGATATATTATTGTGAGCAGAAATATTGGAGACTATCACCGTCTGACATGGACTCCAAATATTGATCAGAATGGAGTCGAAAGTGAGCTACAAGTTAGATGTATTGAAGACATGGAAGGAAATCATGAACATCAAGACTAGGTTGCGTTAATGATGGTTGAAATGGCTCAAATAATCATGCATACAGAAAGAGGACGACGTAACTGGGGCGTAAAATTCAGCGAAATTCTCGCATCCATCGATATGTATCGCCATCGAACAGAAAGATTCGATCAAATTTGCAAGCAAGATACGCCAGTGTGTGAGCGTAAATACTAGGATAACACTGACTTGGAGGTCTACTCGATGCCCCGAGTTCCGGAAGCTCAAGGACTTACACAGACTTACACTACGTTGTGGGGATGCGTTATGTTGGATTGATCCTCGAATGTTCCAACTGTAGCGATGATGCACTGATACGCCCTTATGAGTCGGATCAGTATGGCGGTAAGGCACAAAGAGAAAAAGGAAGCAGCACTTACGAGCGTCGAGGACTGTTCAGAACAGATGGGAGGTGTCTTTTTCTGCTTTTCCCCTCAATAAACCAGGACACAGATGAACATAATCACCCCCTATATTAGATGTGTGTCCCATTATTGTACAGTACATGGTAAACTGGCTGTTCGGGAATCGGACCTCACCAGCATAATTTATATCCTATTCTATCCAGTATGTAGAGTATAACCTGCCGGGATTGCATTATTAAGGGTTTTCCGATAAAAGTATACAACCACCTTGTTTGGAGCGCGTCGTGAGTTGAACTAGGCAGCCTGTAGCCCATTACCTTCACCCAGGGCTCCAAGATGATTATCCAACGATAAAAAAGCGGCACCCCATCCATTCATCAAATGGAACTCTAGTAGAGTTTTGCGATGGTCAATGTTCAGAGAATGACAGCACGTCACTCAAATGTCGATATGTGTTCCTTTTGTTTACCTACAACAGTTAGCGCGACAGAGAAGAAGAAAAGGAAGGATAACTTGACCTCCGGTCCATAAATCCATACATAACTAACCGCATGAAGTCGTACAGACTGAGTCCGCATCCGAGCCCCGGTCCCGCATTATAGACTAACACTACCGATCGTAGTTAAATTCCATTCCACTAACGTAGTGACCATTCGAGATGGAGAAATAAATGCTTGACAATGACTTGACGTTTCAGAGAAAGAATCATTTCGATCACACGACGTATAGACCTACAGAGAACTGCTCAAAGAATGCAATGCTTTAATGGAACACAAAGATGAAAGTACATATTCACATTACGGTCCCCCTGGTTGATTTGATGTTCTATACAGCCTTGAATGTGTTCAGTTAAGCGGGGGGCGTTCAAGCTGTGCCACTCTCAAGACAGCCATGATCAACGCATGTGCTATACACCTACCTCGTGCAGCCTCGTGCCCCGCATGATGAGTTTGTCCTTTTGGACGACTCCACTGCTGAACCAACATTGGAGCTTTGAAATTTCGGTATAACCATCTGAAATGTTGTAGATGATAAGATCAAAGACTGCTCACCGAAGGAATCTGAAAGGAAATAAAGATGCGATAGTAAGCGTACATGCATGATACTAAACTGGAAAAGGCGAGCTTAGTCTGCGCACTGCGCACGATACACCTTTCGGGCGTAGTGGAAGATAGCTATGTATGATTATCTTCATGGAATGACAGCCTTTCGAAGGCTGGCAAACCCGTAAATGAAATCGGGGAGCGTAGATGTGTTGGCGTCGGCGTTTGAAGGGTAGTTGGTACGGTCGTTTCCCACGCCTCGCAGCACACTCTCGAAACAGTTTACCGATTGACCAGTTCAAGACTTCGAGTCAATTTTTACACTTCGAAGTGGCCATAGTACCGGTAAATCGAGTTTGAGTGGGAAATCTGCCGCCGCAGCACAGTGTAATACTAAAAGTTTAATCGGAGTATAACACAAGCACCACCTCAAGGAAGCGGAGTTATCTGTTAACACTCACCATGGCCTCCTCTGATCCTAAGAAAATACCGATAATATTCGACACTGACCCAGGTGTTGACGATATAATCGCGTTGTAAGTAATTCCCAGAATGATCTAGCACATGCAGTGACTAGGATTGCTCAGGCTACTTGCTCTTTCTTCGCCAGAACTAGAGATCTTGGCAATCCTCGTATCGTATGGTTCGTTGTCGTCTTGGTGGAGTCGTTATTGAAACTGAACTAATACATGTGCAGGGAATACAGATGTTGACTCCTCGTAGTAAGTCTCAGAAATCAGGACCCTCCTACCTCACCCCACGATACTCAAGTCTCTTCTCATCTAGTACGAATGTTTTGAAAACATACCAGGTAATACAGAGGCATTTAGACCTCTATCCTGAAGATGCGATTCGATTCCCAAGCTTCTTCAATAACATGAGAACAATTATTTGCTGTGGAAGTAAGGGCCCCCTTCAAGGTCCATTGCATAGTGCTTCTTATTTTCACGGAAGGTGAAAGGTTCACTAACTCTGATTCAATTCAAGCAAAATAACTGAAGTCTAGGGATGGATTGGGCGGGATTCACGAACGCCACCCGGAATTTAATGTCACTTCGAATCCTAAAGGGCTCCATTACACCGATGAATCAGGCATTGATGTGGCACTAAATCTCTTGAAGGGGCATGAACCTCGCAGCATCACATACGTCGCGGTTGGTCCTCTTACAAACCTTGCTAAAATGATGCAAAAGGATAGTGAGCTGGTCTCTACCAAAGTGGGGCGAGTGATTTGCATGGGTGGTGCTTTGGATGTTCCTGGCAACACGAGCCCAGTCGCAGAATGCAAGTACACATTTTCTCTTTTTCAACAATCTGTCTTTTCCAACCGAATCCTTTTAGTCAATTTTTACGCAGATCCTTTTGCCGCGCGAGATCTACTAGGTCCCAAGCCGCCCTACAAATTTCCTCTTCCATTAGATCGATTCCTGCTACTTCCTTTGGATATAACCACTCCTCATCGGCTCCCATTCCCACTGTATCAGAAGCGCGTTGATTCATGCTTCGGTTCTTCTCAAGCATCCCCTAAACCAGTGACACGATTTTCGTCCTCTTTCTTGACGCACACTCGCCAAGTCATGAATGAGTATGAACAAGACGCCATGGAGTTACACGACATTGTAGCCATATGGTGTGCGATCTACTTTCCGCCCTTCCCGAATGATTTACACATGGAAGAAGAGTCCGTTCGAGGATGGAAAGCTGCTAAGAGACTTTTTGATATCGAATGGTAGGTACTTGATCGAATCCTTCTGATACGTTGGTTAATAATGACTGCAGTACAGGAGAATTAACTCGCGGTATGGTTGTCGTGGATAAGCGTCAAGATAAGACTGCATATGCTCCAGGTGCTAACAGAGCCGAAGTCCAAGCAGAGTTGGAACAGACGCATTTCTCGAGTGGCGGCGATTCAAAGTCAGTTGCACTACCAGTACCAGCCCAAGTCGAAGTCGATTTGGCATCCGAGAGCAATCACAAAACAGACAGTGATCATCGTGGCGTTTGGTGTATCACGGAAACTCCTGGACCTGACGCTTTACTGGAGACCCTTTTGGCAAGAGTGTGGGGTGTGCAAGGGTGGGCATGAACACAAACAGCTTGATTGTACATAGATGGGTACGTAAACATTCACCTTGCAATGGACCAGGACTAGAGACCGAGCCATCCCTCAGAAAAACACAGTAGAGCATAATCTTGCAGGCTCGTAGATCAATGTATACATACGTAATAAGTGTAAAGTAACAATCTTGAGCTTATAAAGGAAGCGCGTTGGAAGATCTTCTTAATTAGCGAGTGAAGGCGAGCGGAAAGATTGAAATCGTTCATACATATGCCTGGTTCATTTGCGCGGAAAATCGTGGTTGAAGAAAATGTGTAAAGTTTAATTTTATACAGCGGACGTCCGAGACCCTGAAATTTTGTCTACGACCTAAGTTGGCACTGTCCGTAAGGCATGTCAATGCATCCAGAACTAAAAACCTCACTGTGCGAATACCGGGTAGTGACAGTACAGTCCCAATAAACGGTAGCTGTCTCATAAAGGTTATCACCACCGGGAAAAAGTCCCTGTCAACAGTAGGTAAGTATGAAAGATTGTGATAAAGCCAGTACGACACGTACCCGAACAGATTCAAAAATCCGAAAGTTTCTATGATCATCCCAAAGAAAGGCCATTTGAAGAATACCATGAGTATTCCTCCGATGAAACATATTGTCCCACGGAGTTTCTCTCTGCGCGCAAAAAAGTAGAATGTCTTGCGTGGACCAATAATGAGAGTAAGGCCGGAAACGAATAAGATCTAAGGGAACAGGTGAGACGCCCTAAGAAGTAAGAAGATATACAACTGCATACATTACCGAGAGCCAGAAGAGCACCGTCGAAAAAGAGCATAACACCAAGAAGCATGAAAAGTGCTCCGAATGTCGTGAGGGCGACACCAATTTCTACTCAACTTGTTGTTTGGTTGTCAACTCTTGCACAAAAGGTGTAATCAACGTACTTTGTCCATCTGTGAGCCACATCTTTACAAAAGAGCAGACTGGGACACGTTGAGATATTGAAAAATAGACCGAGCTTGAAAGGGATTGTAAACGAAACGCGTTGTGCGCCGCTTGCAGCGTGGAAGTATACTGCCACGTGGAATGGGCGTTAAACAGCTTTATTGACTTACGAATCATGTCACGTCAGCGGGAATTTCCTTTTTTGTCCGGCTCGCAGGGGTAATCCAAGTTCAGCTCACATGGGGTGCTAGCGGAGGACTTCTCGTTGATGCCGGTGCACCTCTGTACAAAGCCACTGTGTAGATCAATGATAGGGAATCCTTGCACATACTATATCTAGCCAACATGGAAGGAAATGTGCGCCAGCCGCCCGGAACTGCAGCCATACCCAATATATATGGAGGCGGGAGTTGGGGACACCTTAATCGGAATGTGGCTGTGGCCTCGTGGGATCTCGTGTCCTCTCCCGCACCACCCACTCTTCGGATTGCTTCGCTTCGCTCAAAAGACGGTTGAGCTTGACAATTATTCTATATTTTCTGATCTAAGTGCCAATCAGCGCATAAATGTACGGGTGGGTAAAGTATAGAGATTTAACATTGGTTCAGTTCAAGTTACCGAAAAAACCAACAGGGTAACCCCGATTTAGATGAACGGAGGACGGGAGCCTGGGAAGGTAGGATGATATGACATAAACACCAACGACCAATGCTCATCCGTTTACCCCTATGTTGTTCACGGTCGACGTCAGCTCGTCGGCATCTGATCCTTGGATCAACGAATATTTAAGAGATTGCAACTCTTGAACATCTCAAATGGGCCGTCTTACCTTGTGGCGTTTTATTTGCGAGCAATACCAGACGTTCAAGCCAGTCGAGAAAGTTGACCTCACGGGCAAGACTGTCATCGTCACTGGCGGAAATGGTGGTCTCGGCTTCGAGGCTGCGAAACATTTTGCCACCATGAATCCTGGTCGTTTGATTATTGCGTGCCGGAGCGAGGAGAAGGGCAAGGCAGCTATTTCCAGTAAGTTAAGTTACATATGGCACCCTCGAATTGGTACCATGTTGATTTTCCGAACCATTCTAATCTTCTGCTATAGAGATTTCGCAAGACACAGGTTATACTAAAGCCGAAGTCTGGATTCTTGACCTCGCCCGCTTCGTCTCCGTGCGTGAATTTGCAGATCGATTTGAACGTGAAGGTGGGCGACTCGACATATTGGTAGAAAATGCCGGTATAGTCGCTTTACCTGTATATGAAAAAACAGAAGATGGATACGTCTCTATGTGAGCTTCTCTATTGAGACCTATCGAATCGCTCCAAGCCCTCATACTCAATAGTCTTCAAACCAACGACATATCCCCGTCTCTCCACACGCTTCTGCTTCTCCCTTACATGATAAAAACCGCGGAGGAGTATAACACGAAACCAAGGATTGTCCAGGTCTCCAGCGACGTCCACTACTGGGCCATGGACAAGACGAGTAAAAAATTCGTGGACCAGCCCAACATGATTGATGCATTGTCGAGTCTTGACTATCACAAACAGGCGTAAGCTGAAAATAGTGACATTGTTCTGTGCGCTCTATCCTGACATTGGACGATTCTTCAGGTCTCTGGATGCTCATTATTTCGACTCCAAACGCGCGTGCAAAGCATCTTTAAAGTAAATCATTTGACGCTGATTGTGCTTTTAGTGCTCAACGTTTTCTTCGTGCGGGCTCTCCAGGCCCGCCTCGGTAAATATCCCTCTATAATCGTCGACGCTGTCAATCCAGGATATTGCTACAGCGGATTCCGCACGAATTTCTCAGGAGTAAGGGCCTTTGTCGATCATTTAATGGAAAAGCTTTTCGCAATGACGACCGAGGAAGGTGGCCGTCAACTTGTTTGGGCCGCGGTGGGCGGATCTGGTTCAGAGGAGAAGCTTAAAGGAGGGTACGTCTCGTTTAGCGAAGTAGTGGAGCCGAGCGACTTTTCTATAAGCAAGGAAGGTCAAGCTCTTGAAGAGAAATATTGGGTAAGTAGCCATTCCCTCGGCGCAAATGACTTGAGAGAATCATCTTTGTTTCTTGCAGAATCAGCAGTTGGACATCTTAAAAGGAGTCGATCCGCGTGTAAAGCAAATCGTTGACCAGTATCTTCAGAACTAGGGGTACATTTAGATTGGAAACATAGTTCTTATGTGTGTATAATGGTAGTTATATCGATAATATCTGCAACTTGGCAGTCAAAGAAGATGCGACGCAAGTATTACTGAAGGAGAGACCGTTGACACACTATGACCAGCATATGGTACACTTTAGCTAGACGGTGCAAGAGAAGACCTGAGGTTACTGGATCGCGCCGGGCACCGTATTCCGTGGAGAATTTTACCTGTCGGTGGCTATCGCTGGATATGAAGGTTGATCCTGCTATGTCATATCTTCAATGGAGAGCCTCACAGATATGGTATTCCTTGATTCCTCCGGAATCGGTAGCGATGTAGAGAAACGCACATGCATTATCCAGCGGCGGAATTGCCATGTTTATAGTTGTAAGTAGTCCCCTTTATCGACAGCGGCTGGCCTTAGCTTATCCAGATCTTGGGCATGCGATGTCATGAACATTAATTTCAAAGTAAGTTAACGAATAGTGAACAAGGGAAAACCAAAGGACTAAGTGGTAAACAGAAAATGGAGAATACCAGAAATGTCGGAGCATGGTTTCAGTCCCAAAATACTCACCCGCCCCCAGGGTCCAGATCAAAATTCTGAGAGCGTACAAATACGCGAAACTCAGTGTTCGGGAACCCAGAGAATACCAGCTAACGTGTGCATATATATTTACGGGCAAACAATGAAGGATTTCTATTGTTGAAATATTCGACAAGTGCAACCTAAATGCGCAAAGCAAAAGGAGAGGCAATCAATATACAGTGAGTGATACAATAATAACAATTTAAGTATATGGACCTAAGTAAATCAGGTGAGTCTGAGTTTCTCCTTGAATTGAGGGAACAAAACTCACATAAAGAATCAAGGAGGTAGTAGATATGTAAACAAGCAAGACAAGATATATTCACCACTATGTCACCGTTGAGAAAAAAAGTCTTCATCTCCGAGCTATGAGTTTGGCATATCTAACACGGTCATAGCTCTCGCGAAGAGGCGTCCGATGGGCCAAAGTAGTCAAATGATTGGTCAAATAAGGGGGAGGAAGAAGCGAATGGACGCCCGCCGTGTGGAACTGAGGATGACTAGGTGGAGGAAATACGACGGATAGACGTTGCGGGCTTGGTGGACGCGTAGCAGGAATGTGAGCTAAAGAAGATATCGCAGCTGAAGAAGACGAAATAGAGATCGTCGAGATGGTGCGGTTACGATCCTTTCCTTGTCGTGGAGGCTCGCGAAGAGACTGGGCGGGGAGGGTGGCCACAGAACGAGTAGAAGATATGGATGTACGCCTTGATGGAAGCTGATAATGCAACGAGTTGTGGTTGTTGGAAGGTGAGGGTGGGGAACCAGAGATAGTAGTAGCAGGAGAAGACGATAGCGGGCTCGGGTGATGCCGTGATTGTTCGATATTGACTGGAGGAGTAGAAGATAATTGCGCCGAGGCAACATCAGAGGTCATTGCTAGGGGAGCAAGTTTGTTGTTAGGAAAGCCAAACGATTGGCCTCGGATTAAGGGATGTGGTCGCAGGGGCTCATGTCTACTGGAGATCGAATGAGTAGATGGAGGGCGAGTAGATGGCCGCCGTTTATGCGAGGGTCGAGGAGCAACAACAGGGGTGTCGATTGGCGATGGCTCGACAGAGTTGATCATTGTGACCATTGCAGGTAAACTAGCTCGTCTATCGTAATTCTGAGAGGCTGCTGGTGGAGGGGGAGGTGCAGGACGCAATGAATCTAATTCTGGCTCGGCAGGCAGTTTGCCTCGAGGCAGCTGAGGGTCAAGTGTTGTCGGTGGACGTGCGATATCCACGCGAGGAATAGGTGTTACCCCTCCATCGGCTCTTCCTCTGTCCTGCTCTTCCACTATCTCTTTCGTGGCGGATTTCGTAGACGTTGGTCTTTCAAGCAGCTTGGTCATTTCAGCGGGCGTGACCAACTCGGATTCGGCACCTGAATCAGAACCTTCAACGTAGTTGGGCGTAGCTGCCCCACTTTCACTGGAAACCCATTCATCATCGTCTGCTTCGTCGCTAGGACTGGAAGCAATAATAAAACCTCTCTTAACCTTTGTTCCATTGGTCTTTGCAGTCGCTGTATAGGTTGGACGTTTGGGAAGTGGTTGAAAAGGTGAGAGTTGGTCTTTTGAGGCTACCCGGTGAGAACTGTTCACTTTTTGAAAAGCGGAAGTTCTTCCGTGATTCTAGAGGACATTGAGTACAGTGTACTTTGCGCAAAACGCAGCGACCTACGTCGTGTGTACCCAGAGCATTCTTTTTGCTCTGCGCAGGCTGCGGTTGTTTATTGGTGTTAAATTGTGGGTCTTTCTGCGTGAGCTGTAAGTTTGCACCTAGTCTAGTTGCTGAAGTAGTCCTGGAGTTAGGCCCGAGTCTAGAGGAGCTGGTTGTACGGTGGTGGACCTTTGGTCCCATAGAGGATGGTGGTGCAGGTTTATCTCTGTGCTTGAGCTTGTTTGACCGCACCGGTCCGATACCGGCCGTCAACAATGGCGCTCACTTTTTTTTTCGCATTTGTTTGTACTACCAGTAACCGCCAACTTTCACTCAACTGATTTTCAGAGATCTTCACTATGGAGCGAGTTCAATTCCAACAAGAGCAGGCAAGACACAGAATACGAATTGAGGCGGAGACACTTACGCTTCTCGTAGATGCTCGATGAACTCAAAGATCTTGTCGACAAGAAAGTATTTACAGTTGTAAGCAAAACTGGTCTCGAGAAGAAGTTTGCACTGAGTGAAAGTATATAGGCTGAAACGAAACAAATAATGAAGCAGCGGTCGATACATGAAGCCACCCTTGTTCGTCGCGTCGCGAAAAAATCTGACTTTTTACGGTATGCATCATACGAGATGGGTTTGGAACATTTACGAAGAAAAAGAGTGGAACGTCTCAGTATGTGTCGAGTACAGATGGATAATGTACCAATGCTGAAGGTTGCTCCAGAAATCCCGAAAACACCTGTCACCGTATCTGATTTCGCGCTCGTACGCCGACAATTCCATATCTTTGAACGGGCACTGAAGAGGTTCAAATCAGATGTCGGTCTCTGGATTGAATACATCCAGCTTGCCAGGAAGGAAGGTGCGCGCTCTTTGGTGGGAAGAATAACTGCACGGTCTGTCTTGCTGAATGCCCAGTCTTTTTCATATCCTGATCACCATCATCATTGGTTGTAGCGCCCTACAATTACACCCTAATGTCCCCTCGCTCTACATCCTTGCCGCTTCACATGAGTTAGCCCACCTTTCTCCTTCGACTGCACGAACGCTCCTTCAACGTGGAATCAGACTCAACTCAAGCAATGTTGAGATGTGGACAGAGTATCTCAAGATGGAGCTGGGATTTATCGAGAGTCTCAGACGAAGATGGGATGTGCTGGGGATCACCAGAGAGGGGACAGGTGATTCCCAAAATGTCAAAAACATCGCGTCGGAAAAAGACGAGTTTACGGATGTGGATACGGATGAAGGCACGACAACGGCGGGAACCTTAAAACCCAGGGACGCTGAGTTAGAAAGACTAGATCAAGAGGGAGACGAAGGGACAGCAGCTAGAAAACAGATCCTTGATGGGGTGATAGTAAAAGCTGTTATGGACAGTGCTGTACAAGGTGAGCTGTTCCTATCCATGCTGCCTGTTATTTCATTTCCCACGGCTTTGAGAATTGGGGTGTTTATTTCAAGAACGTGTCGCACCTGCTGTTTGAAACCGTCACCGTGCTGGTTGCAGTTTCAGCGCCTCCCATCATCCATCATCTCATCTAATAGTTTTTTTTTGATATGGTCGCTTGATGACCTGACTCTGTCTACGAATACTGATCTCCAGTTTTACTTCGTGTAGCTTTGCCACAGATTGAACTCTTTGAATCATTCAACCGGCTGATTATCATATATCCCTCAAGTCCGACCTTACGGGAATCTCTTATCGAGCATTTCGATGCTCTGCTCCGGTCAACGCTACCTCAACATCCGCGTGCAATTAAGATTCTCTACACGCGTCTGCTGACGTCTGCTTCAGACTCAGCATCACAGGCTTCCTCATCATCCAATCCAAGTGTCGAAAATCTTCGAGGGCGAGCCCTTGTTGAGGGGGTTCGCCGTGCTAATGAGATGCTGATTTCAATCATGTCAGAAACACAGGAGGAATCAGTTCGTCAAGTGTATGCTCAATTTGCCCTAGAATGGTGTCAGCAAGACTCCTGGATCAATCTGGACGAGAATCTGGTGAGTAACAGTCGCAATTTACTCCAGCTCCGCACGAATTAAGATGTGCGGAGTCCTTGTTATTGTACTCGTGATCCTACCGGAAGGGCTCCGAAGGGGAGTAACCTGTTGCGAAGGATGCAATATTCGTGACTGCCGCTTTTCCATTATCATATGTGTCAAATGGGACTAGTAGACACTAACGCGCACAATCACAGAAACTATATGTACTATCATCATTGCAGGCACTGATCCACCGGCAAAAGTCGAGTTCGCCATCCTTGTTGTGCGCTCACATCAAGCTGGTGACAGAGGCCGCTCAAAGAGGGACAGTTGAACCTGCCAAGGCTTTGGACACGGCAAAGAGGTATACATCCAGAGTTCCCGAATCCGCGTCCGTGTGGATAGCCCGGCTAACGGCAATGAAAGCATTGGATGAGAATATCGACGCCGTATGGCGTGAGGCCAGGCGATCAGTATCCCCAAAGGATGAAAACTTTGCGCAGGTGTGGACGTGGGGTATATCAGAAGACATGGTGCACGATGAACGGTTGAGAGTCTATGAGGTAAGTTTTCGGAAAGAGTCTATGTAAAGAGAAGCATTGTGACAATGTGTTGCTCTTAGGTTCTTCTAAATGAAAGTGTAGGCGACTCTTCGCTACAAGAACACCTGCTTTTGGGGTATGTTACCGCTCTTATGGTAAGCCGTAGCAGACCGATATCCGGAGATGACTCGGATCAGGTTGCGAACAAGTCAGCGAAAGTATTGAACTTGCAAAAGTTACGCCATATGCAAGGCCGATTTCTTAATACCGGAAAAGTATGGCAGAAGATGTTTCATCTGGAAGCGGAGGAAAATGGGAGTGCAATTGTGCTCGAGGAAATATATGAATTGTGGCGAACAGCGAACGTGGTGGAAGCGACGATTGCATGGGCGGAGTGGCTATTTAAGAATGGGAAAGGCAAAGAAGCGAGTGTATTGATTGTGAGATCAAAAGGCTCGGTAGGGCAAAAGGAGCAGGAGGAAATGGAGACACAATGGGTGAGAATAATGGGGTAAATTAGTTGCGCAAGATAAGAGTTCAAACGGCTGTGCTATGTACCTCCAATATACCGTTTCTACAATGAAGTGAGAAAAGTATCAGATAGCGAATCAACGTGTGTTTTGTTTGGGTTTGACATGATAGCGCATGGTCGAGAACCGCTCGAGCACATGGTCACAACTTTTACATCCCAGCTACAGTTCAATTTCACATCTTTCACCTCCTTTTCCTCTTGCCTCTAAGTCTTTGCTAGTAAGTCTTCTTGCCGCTTTATATTCACACCGTCAAAACCTCTTTGCTCGTCGCTGGCAACGACCTCGAGTTCTATTTCGCTTGTTTTGCCCGCTGACTCAATTAGTTCCTAGATTTTTCTGTCCTTGGCCTTGATATAATTCTGCGGCGTTGCCGGGAACGTCGTTCATCCCCTGCTGCTGTATGTGTCTACGCCTTGACCAGCTCAGACTCCCAGCCGGTCTCGTCTGAAACGGACCAATTTGCTTGTACGCCAAGAGCCAGAGGCCTCTGTCAACTTCCTGATGTTGCAGTACTCCACTTATCCGTCGCTCTCATCACAAGCATCCACGAAATCTGCCATCGGTAAAGACAATAGTGATTATTTTCGTCATAATGAACCCTCCTCTACTCGACTTTCCTCATCCGTGAACAACAAGCGTGTCCACAGAGACTCTCTCTCAAACCGCTCTTCATACGCCTTCTCCAATCCTCTTTCAATTACTACTAATCTATTATCTTCTCCTACTGCTTCTTCTCCTTCCACCATGTCTTCAAAACCACCTAGAAGTCCCTATATTTCTTCTCGTCAAGCTCTTAGTCCATCGCCCAGTGCTCATCCCTGGTCATCTTCCTCTGCGGCCAAAACACCCGTCGATTCCAGACCTACTTCGCCCACCCAGTCTGTCAATTCTATGGCGTTGGAAGATGTCCTTGCAGCTGGAGATATCGTTGGTGAAGGTGCCACTTTACAGGACGAAACGATTACACTGGTTTCAATTGGCAATCCCGTCTCTGTTCGGTCAGATACGCCCGACTACGAGCAACCGGCAAAGGAATTCGAAGTGGTCAGACGTCTTGGTGCTGGGAGTTATGCTGTTGTATATTTAGTTTGTGAGGTTTTGTATCGTCCCCCTCCATCTGAGGATGGTCACACATTTGGCACGTTGGACCTTGACGATGTGTCCAGCCAACGTCCCAAGACGGTTTATGGACGTGAATATGCGCTCAAGTGTCTTTCGAAGGCAAACCTTGACGAGGAAGCTTTGGCGGCACAAATGTCAGAGGTGTGTTATCTTCAGCGAATGATGTGTCTTCATTTGCTGATATAGTCTTTCGCAGGTGACGATTCATCAATCCCTCCATTCGCATCCGAACATTGTTACTCTCCATCGGACCCTCGAAACGCCCTCTTTACTTCTTCTTCTTCTGGAATACGTTCCAGGCGAGGACTTGTTTTATTTCCTTGAACAAGCTCGCGATCATTACGAGGCCGAGTCCCCTGGCTCTACTGACTCGTCCTCATGCTCTTCTCGTACTCCTCCCACTCCCAGCCTTCTCTCCAACATGAATCCTGCTCAGCAGCTTTCCCGTACGCGGCTTCGTCTCATCTCATCAATGTTTTCGCAGATGTGCGATGCTGTCGCGGCTTGCCACGACCAGCATGTTTTTCATAGGGACATCAAGCCTGAGAACTTCATTGTTACCGACGGCTGGGATACGCTCCCTGACGGGACCCAGGAGCGCAAAGTTGTTGTGAAACTTACCGATTTTGGGTTGTCGACAACCGACGCTCAGTCGTCCGACATGGATTGCGGCAGCGCTCCATACATGAGCTACGGTACGTCTTCTAAGTCCATTTTCTATCTATTATGTGTGACACTCATGCTTTTGGGCCTCATAGAGTGTAGAAACAATTTGGCGCCGACATACCGTCCTCGTGCAGCAGATGTATGGTCTCTTGGCATTGTATTGATCAACATGTGCGTGTGTCTCCGAGTCCTTCTTTTCTTTCCCGTGTATTCATATGCATGTACCTTTTTAACACCAGGCTGTACCACTGTAACCCTTGGACAGACACCGCCCACGGAGCCTGCGGCTCTTTCAGCCAATTCCTTCGAGACCCAGTCAACTTTTTTATGTACCGCTTTGCTGGTATGACTCAACACGTAGCAGATGTACTGGCCCACAAAGTGTTCAACATTCTTGACGACCCCGAGGACGACTCGAAGCGCATCTCAGCATCTGGTTTCGGAACTTGGGTACGCGAGCTACCTGACCTGCTTGCTGACGACCCCAAGCCCAGGAAGGGCCATCAACGAAATGTTTCAATCAGTAGTGCCACTCAAGGCTTCTCCATCTCCGCCTCGACGCCCATGTCTCACCGTCCCCAATCCCGACAAGCGTCTGGTAGCACGACCGTACGAACACCAGCCATACCTTCCCGTTCATTGTCTCGTGCTCCTTCCCTTGGTCCTGCTTACGAGCATCCGGGAGCTTCTGAACTTTCGACCGTCTTTGATCAAGAAATTGAGGTCGAAGAGGTCGAAACCAGGAAATATGAGGATCGGGAAGAAGGCGCAGATGTAATTTCCGAAGAAGGATTGAACTCTAGGTCTCAATCTGCTCACAAGCGTAGGAAACGCGGTGCAAGGAAGGGCAAAGGCGCGGCTATGGCCCCCAACACACCGAAAGATGAAACGCTAGCTACTCTCGCTGTTGCCTCACAATCTCTGGCGCGGGAGATCAGCAAAACGTCAAAGCTTTCTGGCCGGACTGGCTCTTCTACCTCTTTGTCTGCTTCGGCTTCTTCTCGAAGGTCACGCCCATACGAACCCGTGTCCATGTATCCTTTGCCTACTCCGCTGCTCAGTTCTACTAAGCCTTTAGTTTCACGATATCCGCCTACTTCTGCTTCTTCGATGCCTGCCGCTCCTTCCAGTGCTCCTGCTACTGCCACTTCTGTCAATAAGAAGCCGTCGAAGTGGAAATTGAGCTTCGGGAAGGCTAGCGCTGCTGCCCTTGTTCCCGGAGGAGCGCTGCATGATGATGCCTCTTCCATGCTGTCTACGGATTCCAATTCGCCCATGTCAGGCACTGCGAGCAACGTAACATCTTTAATAATGGCGTTGGAAGCTCCTGCAATCAATTCTGCCAGTATCACTAATCTGAACGACGAGGACAGCTTATCCACCTTTAACCGTGGCAGGCGCGGTCGCGGATCACCTCCTAGCTCTCTGTACCATGATGCTCATCATAGCTCACGTTCTCCTATGCCTCCTCGCAGTCCCAATCGTGATCGCTGGGACGATAGGCGCTCTGACCGTGCAATATCTCCAAATAGTACTCGCAGTGGACGTCCACTTGCTTCTAGTGCCAGTTCCGTCGTGTCAAGCAATTGGCGCAGCTCAATGAGTACGAATGCTAGCATGAGTAGCTCAGCCTTCACACGATACAGCAACTCTAGTATCCGCAGTGTGTCAACTGCCGCCACTAGTGTCTCTTCGAACAGCTGGCGCACGAATGGGAAATATGCACCTTCTTCGTCGTCTTCTTATCACGCTGCCCACCCAGGGCTTCCCAAGAATGTCAAGAGTGAGTCGGTCAAGGGCACCTTCCGTACTCTTTTTAACTGATCGATATTATAGTAATGGACGGAGTTCCGTGGGAGTTGAGCGAGCTCCCGCGTGGTCAACGTATAGATCCGGTAGGAGAGATGTCAAATGGTCTTCCTCGTAAGCAGCGTTCTCGAAAACCCAAAGAACTCTCCCTGGGTACTATCAGTGAGCGTCCTCCCCATTCGGCCAACAGCCAGAGATCTCCTGGCTTCATTGGGCGAGACGCTGGCGCTAGCACTTCCGACTTGAATTCGGCGTTGAGCACTAGTAGCAGTCAGGGTGACGGCGACGGTCCGAAAAAGGTACAGAAAGGACAAATCAACGCCCTAGCCAAGATGCTGTCCGCCTTGAGACGGTAAATTTGTTCTCCCACAACGACTACAACGGTCATGGACGTTTTACTACCGAACGAAAGAAGAGTAAAGAGAAGGTTGTACCATGCCCGCTCTTCGCTCTCTGTACAGAGGTCCCTTCGGAAGAAGACTATGAGTCCCCATTGTAAACGTTGGTACAGTAGCTCTTGTGTCACCACATGGTGACTAATCCTCCCCACTTGCGCAATCATGGTTTTTGCTATGGTCAATGCCTGTCGCGTGCAACTAGGTTGCCTGGAAAACTTCGTTTGTTTGGCTGTTGATCACCATGCATTGACCGCTCTCAGAATGGACTTGTAGAATAGATACATAACACTCCTTCTAACCTGGCTTGTATAATCTGCTTTGGCGCGAAGATCTGAAGTGTATTACTATTTTCATCTTCGCCACCACTCGTTCTTTGTCACTGCAATTTTTTTTTCTTATTCCATCCCCCGCATCTTTCACAAAAAAAACAAGCACTCCACTCCCTCATCCATGTTCCTCTTCATTCAATTGTGTTTTTACAAGTATACAAGTAGTTGTTACAGTATTTAAGTAGCTCCAGACAGGTACATGGTAATCATTTAACTGCCATACGACTCTGGTTCTTTGTTTTGGCTCTGCAGTGCAGCAAAAGCCATGTTCTGCTCGATTGTAGGCCGACGAGGAACATCTGTATTGGGAGCAACAGGCTCAATGAGTATAGCTGAGGGTTCATTTATGGATGGTGAGCGCGAGGGTAGAGTTTCCATATCAAAGTCACTGCTCCCAGAAGATGATGAGCCCTCGGATGAGTGCGCTCCTGCTATGATGTACTTGGTAGTGCTGTGCGTTCGGACGAGGTTGATGTAATACTCTTGCAGCAGCTCTCGAGTGCACTATGCAGCGTAATGGATTTGTCAAAATCGCACAAGGTGGAAGAAAGGCGAAACTCACTGTAATAGTCCACTCGATCATCCGCAGAAATTCCCGCTCGAGAGTGTTAAGCTCTCCTACAGATATGCCGCCTACTTTGGCGTACAGCGCGTTATTACAAAATACATCACACAGCCCTTTGCTTGAGACCGTAACCGCTGCGATGATGAACCGATGGCATGTGAGAGACGAAAGTATGAAAAGAGGGACTCGTGCACAAATTTGATCGATGTAATGAAGAGTGATTAAAAGACAGGATTTCTGCGCGACTGCCCTGATGAATAAATAACACTATGAGTTGTGGATACATCAACCCACCTCTACTTTTGTAAACCTGACGATACGTTTCAAGTAGTCTAGGACGCTGATGGCAGGTGCGGACTGTGAATGAAATTGAGTAAGGTTTTCCCTGGCGATTGGGCCGATCATCAGCGTGCTGAATGCAACTCGAAGAATAAAACATAGAGTATTACGGTCGTAGGGGTATCCGGTCATTGTGGGCCATCAATCGTTCTAGCATGTCTGCTGTGATATTTTAGGGTAAGCGGAGTATATATTTTCTAGCGATAGAGCTTACCGATTAGTTCTACTAGGTCATTCATGGGCACATCTTCAAATGCAGGCGGGAGCTCAACCCTTTCTGGAACCGACGGTTCCATGGACCCATCGCACTTGCAGCAAGGGGATTTCTCAAATCTAAGGAAATGGCCGAAATGAAGAAGATTGGTTATTCACCTAAAACGGTAACCGAGATGCCGCCGATCTCGTTACTGACACAGCCAAGTTAGACGCACATACACGTGGTTCTATGCAGTTTTCCCAAGCCACTGAAATCCGACTTGGGTCACTTTCTTATCCGTCCTCATTTAACGCGAAGCATTCCCCTCCGGAACAATGGCCCCAAAACTCGTAGATATGCGCTTGAACCCTTATGTGCTTTATCTAAATTACCGCTTTTCTAGGACCCGAATGAAATCAAGATAATCTATCTGCGGGCTACTGGAGGAGAAATTGGTGCATCTTCTGCTCTTGCACCCAAGATTGGTCCTCTGGGTCTGGTGAGTATCAGTGGGTCTCGATCCCATTGGTGACTCATGAAATCTCTCGCTCTCTAGTCACCCAAGAAGGTCGGAGAAGATATCGCCAAGGCTACCGGCCAGTGGAAGGGTCTTCGTGTTACTGTCCAACTTACGATACAAAATCGACAAGCCGCTGTCTCCGTTGTTCCCTCCGCCTCATCCCTCGTCATCAAAGCTCTCAAGGGTGCGCTATCTACTGCGCTTTTATTCTATCCTCATACTGACTTGAATATCTATTCAGAGCCACCACGCGACCGTAAAAAGGAGAAGAACATCAAGCACTCCGGAAACATCCCTCTTGATGAGATATTCGATATTGCCAGGACGATGAAGTCAAAATCTTTAGCCAAGGAGCTGTCAGGTTGTGTGAAGGAGATTCTTGGCACCGCACAGTCGGTGGGATGCACAGTAGAGGGCATTCCTCCTCACGATGTCATTGACCAGATTAACTCGGGAGAGATTGATGTGCCAGACGAGTAGACCAGCAATCTAATTCGCTTTTCTGTTCGAGTATCACATCTTTCTTTGCATGTATGATCATGAATCCTTGCTTCAATGCGTTTCCAGTCGAATTGCGGGGGTTTTTTTCTTTTGACTGTGAATTAATGCAGAATTCGAAGGCACTACGTAGGAGACTTCTCTCATGAGCAATTATTTGCTCTCCACATGATGATGCGTCGGTGTGAATGGCAGGTGGATGGTAACGCAAATCACACCACTCTTTCTTCGCTACCCTCATGGAACGGGACTCTCAGCTCATCACCCTGACAGCTGATCCAAGGTTCGCCTTCTATGCCCATGTGCCTAGATCTCATACGCTCGATGGCCCTCATCTTCCTCTCGTCGTGATTATTCATGGAATCAATCGAGACGCGAAAGGTTATCTGGGATCCATGCGAAATTTTTGCGAGCAGCACAGTTGTCTTCTCATCTGTCCTTTATTCCCCGAGGGTGTGCCGAATCCTAAACAGCAAAATAGTTACAAGGAACTGTCCTCTCGTGGTACTCGGTTCGACATCATCCTGTTATCGATGATAGATCAAGCTGGTAGAACATGGCGCATAAAGACAGATCGTTTTTACATGCATGGATTTAGCGCTGGAGGACAATTTGTTCATCGATTCGTGTATCTCTATCCCGACCGCCTTGCAGCAGTATCCATAGGTGCGCCTGGTCGGCTTACAGCTCCAGACACGCAGAGTGCTTGGCCTGAAGGTGTGGGAAACGTCCGCGATATATTCGGACTCCCTGATATTCCAAACTTTGCAGCAATGGCGCGAATCCCTGTGCAGTTTGTTGTCGGCGAAAAGGACGTTGGGACTGGCATGATAGAAAGTATGAAGAATCCCACTAAATTTGAGATTGAGGCTGGTAATACGAGAGTGGCGCGTATCAAGTGGTTGAAAGAGGCTTGGGAGAGGATTGGAGTTGCTTCGGAGATGAGTGTGGTACCAGGTGTTGGACACGATGGGATCGAATGTCTCTCCGCGGTAAAAGGATGGCTCGGGCGTGAGTTGTTACTTTTGAGATAGGATGCAAGTACTCTTGAGTCCCTGAGGTTACAGACTGTTACAGAACGTTTGAAAGATTATCTTGTACAATATTTTGAGTCTTGTCAATAGTTAATTTGGCCCTTCGTCATTGAGCACACAATGTTCAACTCATTACCACGGCTTGGAGATAATAGCCACTGTGCATGGACACGTTCCCCGCATTGTTCCTCTCAGCAAGTTGCCATTATGATTGCGTTTGCGGCAGCAAGGTGGCGACTGCCAGCAGCCTTTGTTTCTGTACGTTCAGTGTAACGTTTTCAACGAAGGACAACCAGTACATGTACAACAAAATGTTTCCTAGTGGAATACGTTCTGTAGAAAACAACTGCAGACAACCAAATCACAAGAGAACGCTCATTCTCCCTTTTACTCCTCCTAGTCCTCATCCATCCTCGGTCAAGCGGGCAATTCTTCTTACAGGCGTTACGAATGGTGTAATTAGTGGCCTCGCACTTTTCGGTGCAGATAAGCCGAGTCGAGAACAGTGTTGAACACATTGTGTACTAGGAGAATCGAATATTAAATAACTCCAACAGGATACACTTAAAGTTACATACTATCAGTATTCTGCAATCAAATTTGGTGTCAACTTGAAGCCTCCAAGTTGGGGGACGTGTGGAGATTTTTTGACAAAGTTCGAAATTTTTGGTCCATCCTAGTACTGTCACTAAGTCCGAAAATATAGCATCATTTAGGCCACTATGCTGGACAGGGTTCAGTGGGAGCTTCCGCAAGTATATGCCACGGCGAGGGAAGGCTGAGCGATACTGGATGACTTCCCGCAGGAAATATTTGCAGGACACCAGACAATCAATTCGTGCCTAAGCTAAGATGGCCGGCAGCTTCTCAGAAACTGCATCAAAACCAAACTTACAACGGCCCCCCTGCCCTGTTGTAAACTGGTTTTTGGTGTCCCATCAACAGTCCGTACGTCGCATAAAACACCGTTGATAGTCAGCTGCAGGTTAACTGCAGAATAATTGCAGCGGGAAGTCACCCACTGAAAGAACGTACTGGCCCCCCGACATAACAGCAGATGCAACGCAGAAGACTCGGAAAGATCAGCAAGGTGTTGTGACCAACCGGAGATTTAGCAATAGCTGGGCTCAGCTCTCATGGGCGTCCTGGACCTTTATATGTATAGCAGATCTTCACAGTAATTACATGTTAGGGGTACAATGGCAAAGAGATTATAATTATTAAGTCAAAGTTAATAGGATAAGCGCCCAGATGTTACCACCTTATTTTACGAGTCTATATCGACTGTTCCTACGAACAAGCTCTGCATCCGTTCTGCACCAAAGTTCCGCCGTTCGAAATATTCGCTCTCTTTGGCGACCAGTATTCGTAGATGCTGCTCGTGTCATCAACAATCTACAAACCAACCCCTCGGATCTCAAACAAAAATCCCTTCAGACCTGGCTGAAAGATTGGGAAACACAAAGTGTGTGCTTGGTTGGATCTATCACTAGACATGACAGTAATCATTCACGACCGCAGTGGACCGAACCCTTTCTCTTCTCCATGCCTCCGCCACCTCTCGTGGTCTTCCGCATCAACTAACACGCAATCTATCTCAATTATTCCATTCAGAGTATGAACGAATGTCGAACCGAAAATATCCAGTATGGAATGCCCAGCTACCTCCCCGTTCCCATGAATACCACATTTGTACTCCTGACACAACCCCCAAAGCTCTGAACAAGGAAGAAAAGGCGCGTCATGTGCAGTATTTGGAGGATCGTGCGTGGAACGCTCTTGGGCTTGCTGTCAATATGGCGGAGGGTCGTGATAAGTTATGTCTAGGAAGAGTAGTCGTAAAGGGGAAGTTGCGGCAGAATTGAAGTTCCAGTTGTTGCGATTCGTGTTCGTAAAGCTCTATCCTCGGCCCTCAGGAGTTTGCCACGAATTCATTTCCGGTTTTTTCTTCTCACCAGCTTTGATTCTGACTCTCCAGCTCTCACGCTCAACGATTGTTCAATTTAGAGTGGTACTGGTGAGGCCTCTTCTATCTAAGTTTCTTTGAACCCGAATTTCGACGATTTAAACGCTTTCAAAGGTTCAAGTGCCTAAATGCCTCCAGACTTCAAGGTTTAATATAAGAGTTGAGCAGGTTGCTCCATTTAACAGCAACGCAGATCCTCTCTCACCTTCCCGGCTTTCAGAAGGCTTAGAAGCTTCAGAACGCCCTAAAACACCTAACTTCATGTCCTGAAATGTGTTCTGTCTATTCCATCTCACCTGACGATAATTAGTCCAAACTTGGCCTCATCCCTATTCCTGTCAGGGCTGCCTTAGTCTACGTTATTGCCATTCTTTCTATGCGATAACAAATAGCTGGTTATCTGGCTGACTCGCGGGTCCTAACCAAATCACTTGACAAAAAACTGTATAAAAGTATAGTTATTTGCTCGAAACTCAAATTCGCTCCCTTCCCTGCCCTTCCACCGAGACCACCAAGATAACAACCTCTGCATCGTCTCTTTGTGTTGAACATGTTCAAAAATAGCTCATTGTTGTTGGACAAGGGTGACACTGTCAAGGTGTGTGCCCACCGCAGTGCTTGTGCCTTTCTTGCGCGATATGGCATCTACTAACCTATTCCCCCCCCTCTTTCCACATTCGCTCCTCCATTTTCACGTCGATTGTGCCTCGTCAGCGTTCAAATTTCATATTGAGGCTTCGCGGTGGCAGCTCTACTACCACTCAGCCACCAAGGCCTATCAACATTGACTACGCCATGCTGCTTGTCAACACTCTCGGCCTTGCAGCAGCTGCTGCACAGCTCGGGGTGAGCATTTACACTCTGAGAACAATGTTGAGACAAGCAGGTCGTCCCGTCTAATTTTTGTAAGTCGAATCAACTCTCCTCGATCCTTTCTCTCTACCTCCCCTTCCTACCTCCCCTCCTCTCCATTTCTCTCCTCTTCTCTCTGACCTCGATGTAATCCTTGCGTCAGGTCCATTTCCGCTTCTGGTGTCGTTCCCAACATCTTTCTCATTGCCTGCTTTTCTAAAACACTGGCCGTGTCGGTGATAATCGCAGCCAGAATGAGCCAATAATTTCTTATTGGGAACCAAACAAATGGCTGTAGGATGTCTCGTGTATCACCATTGTATAGTATGAGCATAATAACATGAACTAGGTTACTGGAGACTTTTTCCGTAAGTGTGGTTGTGTCCCACATACGACTGAGGCTTTTCCCCAATTGACAACTGCGGTAATGAGGTTACATGTAGGCTTAGTCCTTTTAGGACACAGATGAATATCATCTTGTAAACTTGTAAACAATACCGTTTCTTTGCGTTCAGAATCCAGAGGGTACTTGCCTATTTTGAAATGCACATCACTCAAGGGGATTATTTGTCCTTGCTTGCTTTTTTACTTCGAGTCCTGACAACGGTAAGTAAGCGCTAAGCGCTAAGCACTGGTACTCGATACACTCAATCTATTTATTTTGGACAACTCCTGTTCCGGCAGGATTTCGATGGGTAAACGGGACATGGACTATGAAGCTAAGTTTGTCGTTAGTGATGAGTAATTGAGCCAAGGACCAGAGGTATATACCCGATGACAAGAAATATATTTACTACTTGTACTGTGTTGGAAGGAGGACGCTACTCGTGTCGTATAAATAGCCCGGGGCAGATTGAGAAAAAAACAATCACTATTTCACCCCATGGCTACCACTCTTTCAACGTCTCTCACTGGTGTGTACTCAAGTTTTCACGTTATTGATATTTGATGTTATAAATATCTGGGTTTATCAGACAAAGTCGCCATTGTCACCGGTTCATCTCGTGGAATCGGGGCAGCTATCGCTCTTAGGCTTGCAGAAGAAGGTGCTAAAGTCGTGGTCAATTGTACGCATATATCCTTATCCCATACCCCGAGGTTACTACATAGACTCATTTTGATCTTTCCAGATGTCAGTAATTTGCAAGCCGCAAATGTAGTCGTCCAGAAAATCAAACTATCAGGCAAAGGAGATGCAGTTGCGATCCAGGCTGACATCTCCACTGTTGAAGGTGGCACGATTCTCATCGATGAAACTGTCAAGCTCTTTGGCAAACTAGACATCCTCGTCTTGAATGCCGCCGCTCTGCAGAATCAAGTTCTCGCAGATGTAACTGAGCACACATACGATATGCATATGAATACTAACGTCAAAGGGCCATTATTTCTGTCGCAAGCTGCATCCAAGCACTTTCCTTCCTGTGAGTGTTGATCTTGCCAGCTCGATTCATACCCTTGTGCTTAAAACACATATATTGTATAAGCTGGTGGACGCATCATCTTCTTATCCAGCTCCGTAACGAGTTTCAGTAGTATCGGTCCCAATTATCTTGAATATGCGATGTCGAAAGGTCAACGAATTAGCATTATCTTGAAGCTGAACGTGCACTGCTAATTCTTCACTGTCTATCAGGCGCCGTCGAACAAATGTCTCGCATCCTCGCTAAAGACTTCGGCTCAAAAAACGCTACCGTAAACACCGTCTCTCCTGGCCCAGTAGACACAGAGCTTTTTCGTGCAGGCAAACCTCAAAGCCTCATAGACCTCATTGCTAGTCAAAATCCCAGTAAGCGCATTGGCAGGCCAGAAGAGATTGCTCCTGTCGTCGCGTTCCTTGCGAGCGAGGCAGCCCAATGGGTGAATGGACAGAATATTAAAGTGAATGGGGTAAGTAGATATTGGATCTGAAAGATGCTGAAGCTGATGTACTTGACAGGGTTTCATCCTGTAAGCGGTGAAATCAAATTCTCTCTCTGTAGATGAAGAACTTGTATGAACGTAGAACGTCTGGGGTGTGGTAGTAGTACCCAAGTTTCCCGAAAATGAAATCATGAGTATTTGCTGTGATAGAAAATATTTCAAATACACAACTCCGAAAGACTACTTCTTATCCTGTTCATCTTGCTGCATGCTCATCGCAATTGCTCGAGCAATGGCAGCCTCCTCGTCCTCGTCGTCTTCATTCATAGGTGCATCTGTCTCTGAAGGTTTCGTCGTACCTGCGCTCTCCATATCCACATCATCTTCTTCAGACGACATTTTGATTGCCTGAGCAAGAAGAGCTTCTTCCTCGTCCTCAGTGGATTCTGCAGGGACCGTCGAGCTTGTGGTTGCAGGTTGCGACGCACCACTTGAAGACGCCTCGGTTGACGCGGCTACTTCTCGAGCCTGGGCTTCTTGCATTGATATACGAAGAGCCTAGAGATGATAGGAAGTACATGATTATATATAACGTGTGGGGGATATGGAAAGACCAAGCGTCACTGACCATTGCTAATTCAGGATCCAAAGAGGGGTCGACACCAAATTCAAAGTCGCCACCAGAGGAAGCACTTGGTCCATCGCCGCCTGTTCCGCCTAGCTCGGTAGGGATACTCGCGCTGCGATCGTCAGACAGTATGGGAGAAGATATAAGAGCATCCGAGATAAGCCGTGGACCTGGGGGAACGACAACAAGATGGCTGATTAATCGAAAGTTAGCGATTGCACCGGAATGAGAGGAGTTGAGGGACATACGAATTATCGCTACTAGTTGCATTTTCCACAAAAGATTTCAACACAGATTTGTCTTCCTGCCCGGACACTGGTTCCTCTATGCCATCACCAAAGCACACGACATCCACGGCGACGTTGTTCTTCTTCAGTTTCTTAGCTAATTTCACCATTCCCTTCTCGTCTGCCGCAGGTCCTTCCAGTGGTGATCCGACGAACACGATGATACGCTGACGAAGATTCTTGTTCTCTCTGTGTTTAAGAGCAAGTTGTGCGACGGCAATAGCAGTTGGTATATCGATAGCTCCCCCGACTTTGGAAGAAGTAGTGTGTATGGCTTTCAGGATCTGACCTAGGTCTTTCGAATGTGTCACTAGGACTTCGGGTCTGTGTGGCAGCTTGAGTATCCATTCATATATTCTATGATTGATTATGATTATCGTACCCCTTTCCTGCCATCGACATAATCCCAACAGTATTCTCCGGATTTGAATCGATTTTGGTTTGGAAGACGACGTTAACGGCATCAGCTTGGGCATCAAACCTGTTTGGTTGATAGTCTCCGTTACGCATGTACTCGGAGTTGTCAATGACCATCATAGTGGCTTCAAGAGGCATCTTGGATTAAAGGAAGTAAGGTGGTGAAGGCTTTGATGAAGCTGACGCGTAACGCGTTCTGGATTTGGGGATTTGGGATTACTAAGCAAGTCTCCATCACGTTATTTCATATTTCCATGTCTTGTTCTCGCAACACAGTGCCGATGCGATGGTTCCTTTTACTCCTATGTAACGTCCAACCCATAAAACCACAAGCTTCTTTTGGCTACAGTCTGAGTCGAGACACAAATCTCCCTGCAGCATCGAATATCTTGGAGTTGCAGCGTGCCATGCTAGGGCCAGGCCATTGAATTCTGTCGGCTTTTCTCCCTTTGACAATGCGCATGTGGCCACACACCGATGCACCCAGGATGTATACGCGACATGCAGATACGAAATAATCCCGTTCATGATGGTATCTTCAACTTCAAGTCGTGCTGTCAAACTGCATCACTTAGCGCTTACCTTTACCTACATATTTCTATGCAGAGGCAACGTCACGATTTGTACTCTGCCTTTTGACCAAAGAACACAGTGTGTTGCGCGTTTCCTTACTTTTAAGCTTTCCTCATGTTGCATTTGAAGTTGACTCTCATCGTTCAGCTGACCAGGGACGGTAGTGTCCATGGGGATGTATGACCTGTTTTTTTTTGCGATTTTTTGAATGATCAGATTCGTAGGCTCAGATGAATATGATGGTTCACTCGGGTGATATGTACTAACTTTTATGCCATGTCCTTTAGTGCGAATGACCAAGATCACGGAATGCTTCAATTGACAGTTACCCCCTATCATTCGCTCGACCTGAAGATCATGCCTAGGGTAAGGTAGGTTGAAGTAAGTTTCCATCATGCAAGTGCGCCATTTCGTGCTATGTATTCAAACGAAGTCCGTATCGTGTTCAACGGAATCCGTATCGGTCTCCGCAAAGGTATCTTTTGGGAGATGCTTTCAATCTCATAAGTATTAGTTTCGTCAAGGAACTACAGATAACTTAACTTTTTTTTTGATGCGGTTAATCCCTCGCGTCTAGACATTTGTTCGGAATGAATTCTAGCACTTCTACTTACACGGTTCTACTACACTTTCAAAAGAACGTCATATCAACCTATCAAGGTACCATATCATGAGATATAATGTACAGCTCCGTCAAGGCACTTGTTCTTTCAGCAAGCTCCGTAACCACGCTAGCATCGCACAACAAAGGGCTCGAATTAGCTTCGACCTACATGTTTAATACTTATACATGTGGAGCTTCCCAAAGCGCTTCACGAGCATGACGGGAGAACAAACGCTAAATTTCGCTATATATATATTGTTGCGCCGAATCTCTAGCCGGACGTCCCTTTTCTGCGAAAATCTTTATAAGGCCTGTCACCCCATCGTCTTTGTGCATCTTATTCCCTCCCCTCTCAGCCTTCTCAGCCCTGTCATCGACCCTAGCTCACACTAGTGAACTGCCAATTTAACAATGTACAACGGGCCACTTCCTTTTGTTTTCGAGGACCGTACCGGTCAGCTCTACGGATCAGACTTTGACGAGATGTATGACCGAATGTTCTATCGTGTTGCTCGCGATCCGCAAAGGATTGCGACGATGGTTTACAACATGGGTCGACGGGCAAGCCGACATCGCGATTCGTTGCCCTTTAATAGCCGTCCGATCGCTATTCTCGACTTTAAACCCGACCAGTCGTTGGGTAATATATGTTATGCAAGTAACGGGAACGTTGCCGTACCCATGAGCCGTTATCTGAGGAGGACGTCAATGTTTGGAGGGTGAGCCGCTTGAGCTTTTAGCCGACTCACCAGGGAGATCATCGACGTTCTACTATTCAGGTCGTTATCAAGGAAATTCACGGGGTCTGATGGGAGAGAGTATAGGTGGAGTCATAGAAGCATACAAGGACAAGAATGGACTGTAAGTTGGCATTTCTGATCTAAACTTTCGCTTCATACTCGTCTTGAGATTCATTTTTCTCAGTGCACGACTGGCCCAGAAAACTTTCTTGTAGCGCACTTTGATCTAAAAGCAGCAGACGTCCCAGCTTACGATGTGTCGGGGAACACGTTGACGATTTTCGAGCAATTCATTCATATTTCTGTCGGTGAGTACTTATCCTGCAGGATTCCGATCCTCCTTATGCTTTGTCGATACTTGGGTGTATTTTCCCTGACTATCTTTCGCTGTTTTCTTGTCTTTGCTCGATCAGAAATTTTAGCTTCTTTGACTATCATGCGCCATATCGCCCAGCATAATCTTTGATATACAAACACGAAAATGACTCGTTTTATACTCATCCCGCTACAGCATTTTTATCGACAACGCGTACCATATGTTGCATATGCGCAAACAGTCTTCGATCGATATATGGGTGTAGTACTGTTATCTGCCTGCGTGATTTTGATCTTGGCAAGGAAATCTTAATCTTCCGTTGTAATTGGCATCTAAAGACGTGAACCCTGTCGCTCTTAAGTTGGACCGAGAAATTATGGTAGTGGTGGCGCACTTCCTGCATGCACCTCTTGAGGTGCAAGATCTTCCAAATGGTCGTAACTGGCATCTTCCGGGGTACACGTTAAATCACTATTCGACAGGAATGCTTCAGAGTCCCCTAGCCCCACTTAGAGTCGGACCGAGTACCATGGCTCCCTGCAGCTTCAACAGGTTTAGTAAACGCCACCTTGCATGTCTCTCCTCATCTGCTACAGTGCCCTTTCTCAGAATCCAGAGTATTTATTGGCTCTAGCGGACTCGAGTTACTGGGCGCAAGTTCCGCGGGCCGATTCACTATCATTAGCCTCGAGTTGTCGTTAAAAAGCACTTTACCAAACAAAGACACTCAAGCACATTTGTACTCAAGAATCTTGTATAGCTGACTCCTCCCCAATTCAATTCCAACATCGTCCCATCCTTTCCTCATTGCCAAATTTGGGACAATATCTCCGTTGGAAGCTTGATTCTTTGTTAGCTTCAACATTCATTATTTGCATTGCGTTCATATGCCAGGCCTTGAATTTGAGCACACAAACTAAGCAACTATAGATTATTTACGCGTCTAGTCTTAGCTTGTCTTTCTTCAGTCTTGCCTCAGTCTACCTAGGTCTGGGGCCTGGGGAGACCAGGACACCTCGAAGAGATGACGTAACTTCCGAACTTTCGGCGGGATTGAAGAACAAAACCGTATCGATTTTGCATCTTTGATCATTGAATTTTCTCTACATGGCTGAGGTCAAGAACAAAGTCTGTCTTATGTGAATCTTTCTTTATCTCCCTTATCTGATAATGAATGTTACTGATTGTTTCCACCTTCATTTCATAGTGTTCATGATGGATGGGGTATTGCGGCGAAGCCTGGTCTGGAAGGAAACGCCATCGAGGCGGGCACGACGACCAACATGGACACTATTGCCAAAGAGCACAGTTTTCGCAAGCTAGCTGCTCATGGTACGGCTGTTGGACTGAGCGAAGGTTTGATGGGTAACTCTGAAGTCGGGTAAGTGTTTATCGAATTGAATGATAATCGGATGTGCATCTGGTTCATTTCACTCGATAGTCACTTGAACATTGGGGCTGGCCGCATTGTCTGGCAGGACATTGTCAGGATCGATGTCTCGATCAAGAAGAGAGAGTTTCATAAGAATCCGCAAATTCTCGAAAGCATGAAGAGGGCAAAGGAGGGTAACGGTAGATTACATCTTCTTGGTTTGGTACTTGCTCAATTATCTCCTGTTTTCCCGCATACTGATTGTTGAGATAAACTGTAGATTTCCGACGGTGGTGTCCACTCTCACATCCATCATCTGTTCGCTCTTCTCGAAACCGCCAAAGAAGAAGGCGTCCCACACACGTATGTTCACTTCTTTGGTGATGGTCGTGACACTGCACCTCGTTCTGCCACCGGATACTGTGAGCAACTACTCGAGTTCATGCAAAAGGAAGAATATGGAGAACTGGCGACAATTGTTGGACGGTACTATGCTATGGACCGAGATAAGCGTTGGGAGAGGGTCAAGGTTGCAATAGACGGTCTAGTTGATGGGGAAGGCGAGAAACTAGTTGACACAAAAACTTCTGTTCTGGATGCTATCAAAGGAAATTATGAGAAAGATGTCACAGATGAATTTTTGAAGCCGATTATCGTAAATGGTGAAGAGGGACGGATAAAAGGCGCGTTTCTTTCCTACAAGATAAGGTATTTGGTACGAGCAGAATTAACATTGGTTCAAAGATGGCGACACCCTTTTCCTCTTCAACTACAGATCCGACAGAATGCGTGAAATCGCTACCGTTCTTGGGTCTTTGGATAAGCCAATGGAAGTGAATATCCCCAAGGATCTCGTATGTTCTTTGTCTGTAATCCGTCCCATCCCTCTTGTTAATATGTTACTGTCCTTACAGCACATTACTACCATGTCACAGTACAACTCTGAATTCCCGTTCTCTGTAGCATTCCCACCTCAAGTAATGACCAACGTCCTGGCTGAGACCCTTGCCTCCCAAGGTGTTAAGCAGGCCCACATTGCCGGTACGTATCTTCCATCAGATCTCTCCACGTAGTTTGTCTCAATCCCCTTCAAACTTCCCCCAGAAACTGAAAAATACGCCCACGTAACGTTCTTCTTCAACGGGGGCCTTGAAAAGCAATTCAAAAACGAAGAACGACACATGATTCCCTCCCCCAAAGTACCTACTTATGACAAAGATCCGAAGATGTCCGTCAAAGACGTAGCTAACAAAGTCGCTGAAGTGGTCCGTGAATCAAAACACGAATTCGTCATGTGTAATTTCGCTCCTCCCGATATGGTTGGACATACTGGGGTGTTCGACGCCGCTGTCGAAGCTATCTCTCATACGGACCAGGCAGTGGGGACTGTGTACAAGGCATGTCAGGATGCAGGGTATATACTTTTGATCACGGCGGATCATGGTAATGCGGAGCAGATGAAGAATCTGGAGACTGGGGCTCCGCATACGGCGCATACGACGAATGCGGTTCCGTTCATTATGACGGGGGATCCGGAGAAGTTCAAGTTTGCAGAGGATAAGGATGATGGTGAGCAGGAGCCTGGAGCGTTGTGTGATGTTGCGCCAACAGTCTTGGACCTATTGGGGCTGGAGCAGCCGAAAGGTGTGTTGTGTGGGTCATTCCGTTAGGTCCGTGGATGCTGACTTCTGGCTTATTAGAAATGTCCGGACGGTCACTACTTGCGAAGGTTTAAGATTTACCCTAGATACTCTCTCTCTAGACTGCTTGAATGATCCCAATTTTAATACGAATTACTTCGATGATATCGGATTCTCTATTTATCAAGACGCACTACTGGTTTATTCTCATATATTGATGTATTTCACTGGTGATAGTCGTCTTGCGCGTATATTGCGGATTGAGAGTAATACAGACTTTCCGGTCCACAAATGTTCCTGGGTTTTGTCCCACAGATGAAGCCAAATTTCTAGGGAACTGTTGTGAGAAGCTGAGAAGGTGTTTTTGATCTTTGTCGATGTATGTACTTTGCAAGGACATGGGTGATAACTCGTCTTCTGGGACGCGGAGGGTTATGCAAGCTTTATATGGGAAGATTTTTCCGGAAGTGTGTCCGGCCCGGGTGGATCTGGCAAAACATCCACCATAACGATGACGGTGACTCTTGGTGTTCGAACAAATCAAGTACAGGACGTGGTATACAGACCAATTGGCCCTGTTGCGAGAAAGCCGTACCCGTTTTCAACTACTACTACGGGACCGCAAGCAAACTGGGACCCTTGGAGAATAAAAATCTCCAGGCTTTGGTTGTTTACCATCTTCGTGGATGAGCTTTGTTAGTCCCGCTAGACTGATTGTCTTTCGTAGCCCGCATTTTCCGTCGAATTTGCGACCGCTGACCAGGCATTCGACTTTCAACCCACTCCCGTAGAAGCCAGTGGATGTTTTTCATTCATTGTGGTAGAGGGAGCTCTACATCCAATTCAACAAGCTTTGAGACCAGACGCTAGGTTGCCTCATACAACGACACCTCCAAAGGTTTATAATACTTACAGCGTATTCAAAAAACCTTGTCAGTAGCGTAAAAAAAGATAAAATAAAATAAAATCGAAAAGGTACTCGACGTTTTAGCCGACCACTTGGCGAGCGCGCTGTCACCTTGCGCCTTTCAACAATCCAGTATGATCGCGGTTCTTTTGCTTCTGAGGTAGGACTAACAGATGCTGATGCTGCTGGAGAGTCCGACCATGCTGGGAGGAACTCTGTCCACATTCAACTGACAGCACTGTCCAGCTGGGAAAGTGCTCCCAGCAGTACTGAAAAACTGCTGGGAGCGCTTTCAGTGCTGGACAGCACTCTCCAGCTAGTACCCTTGCTCTAGCGAACATCCAGGTTTTGCAGATGCTCTTCCACCACGGAAGATCATTGGCGAAAGGCGCGAGTGGCAGCGCGCTCGCTAAGCGGTCGGCTAAAACGTCGGGTACCTTTTCGATTTTATTTTATTTTATCTCATTTTTTACGCTACTGACAAGGTTTTTTGAATACGCTGTAACCAAAATTTCAAACCGAGCACATTTGGTAGGATATTAGTAACCGTTGGAGTCAAGAGGCGAGTGAGATTCAGATCGCGGGTACTCATGTTGCCACGAGAAAGGCCCAAGGCCTAGAACGTTATGACGACACCAGCCATTCTCATTGGCTTTTTATCGCACAAACTTTGCCAATTTCGTTCAGTCATTGATTTTTGAATACTCATAAACTGTTTGTACAAACCTAGCAGAACCTATGTAGGAAGATGTCGTCAAATTGAAGGATTTGTAGAAATTTGCTCTTGTAGTTAACGGGCCTCTACGGGCCTTTCCATTCAATTGGGGGGGGTCGTGAGAATCGTACCCGCGATCTGAATCTCACTCGCCTCTTGGTTGGAGTTGCCGTGTCCGTCTAGTAATTTACATACTCATTCTTTTGGTTTTGACCGGCCTTTCACCATCCTGTCCGACCATATTCTCTGATCACGTTCTCAGACTTCCCCGCTTAGAAATTGTAAACGTTCTGAATACTACGAAAGCGTTAGGAAATTCCCTTCTCGTGAATCTCAAGTATCTTTTCGCGTTCAGCGGAACTTGTGCGCCCACAGATCATCAGGAGTCGTAGGGAGTCGCCAAGTGTACAACTTTCTAACATTTAGTATACCAAAAAGCGTTGGATTCAGCCTATGCGAACTGATATACTTCGTCCACAGAATCTTCTGCATGAGCTACGCTTGCGAATTCACTCCCATATCTCTCGATTAAGCCTTTCTGACATCTGGTGCTTCTTTGACAGTCATTTCGAAACAAGCTGACCCTTGGAAGTCTGAGTCAAAAGCATCAAGGCATACATGTGTTAAATGTATGAAAGCGCAGAGGTTGAGGTTTTGGTACGTGTTTATAAGCCTTCCACACCCAATTTCCGTCTGGTAGGTTATCTTTATCTCTTCTTTCACAGCGACATGAATTCTGACAATCCCAATGTAAGTTGTTTGACCGCTTGATCTCGTTATGACTACTCAAGTCATTTCCCCAGGCGTTATTTGAATCGCTGTTTGGTGGCGACAGTAAACCCAAGAGCATTGATTCCTTGGTTAATTCGAGTCCTGTTTCGAAGAATTCTTACGAACAGCTCAGTCTGTTTTCAGGTCTTTTCCGAACTTTTATATGGCAAAAGCCCTCCGAAAGTTGGTAATGCTACGGGTGGTAATACGGGACCTCATAAATCACCTGCATCTTCTACGTCCAGTTTCGCTCAGCTGTCCCCTGACCTCAGAGAGGGTCGATTGCCGCCGTTTCCAAACGTTGCTGAGGTTGTGTAGACTAGAGATGTTGGATTCTTCTTTGACTGTCGAGTTTTCTCGGTGAGCAATAGAAAGAGGGCTCGGAAGACTTGGACGCATACCATCATCTGACTACTGTATAGGTGGACAATCAAGTGCCGATCCAGCTTCTTGCTACTGAATCAGCATACTTTCGAACTAGGATGGATCAGAATGACGGAGTCAAGGAAGAAAATCCGATCCAACTTGATACGGATGTGTCACCAGAAGATTTTCGACAATTATTGCGGGTGGTTTGTCCTCCGTCAGTGATCTGATTATCAAACTGTTACGATGTACTAGGATTCATAAAAGTAAAAAGTTCAACGCGGAGCCTGAAAAGTCTTTTTCGGGCAGTGGTTTTCAGTCCTCAAGCTCGTCAAGAAATGGGATATGGATGAGGTTCGGGCCTACGCCATCTCTGCCCTCAGGAAGCTGCCCGATATCGATCCTGTAGACAAAATCGTCCTTGCGAGGACGTATGACATACCGACTTGGCTTGCACCCTCATTCAATGAGATTCTGCAGCGATCACAGTCGCTCACGGAGAGTGACGTTGATAAACTGGGTATTCCGACAATTGTGCGTTTGATGGAGCTTCGTGATCGTATCCGTCCACAGATCTATAGCCCAAATGAAGCATGGATCCTGGGTAGTGTGAGGATGGAAACTTCGGTTGACTTTACGGCGGTCATTCACACCGCATTTCCTGAATCTCAGGTAGAGGGTATGAGTGACCATGTTGATGAAGGTATACGTGACCATGATCTGGATTGCGGTTCCAGAGTATCATCACCTACTCCAGTACAAACCACCAATGCAACTGGTCCAGTAGGAGCAGGCAGTACAGTAGGATTTGCTCTAGGACCAAGTCCAACAAAATTGCCTACAGTGGATCCTATGTCACAGAATCGATCCAATACACCATTTTCTTTCTCCGGTAAAGCAGAACGTCGTCCAGAGTCCACTCTCTCCCAGGATCCCAAGCCAGCTTCACCATGGGATCCATACAATTCACCACCAAAGCCTGCTCCGTTCTGTGGTGTTGCCACGACTTTGGACCCTTCATTAGATGCTTCAAATCTGATATCTATGACTGCGGGCAAGATGACAAAGAATCGGAAGAAAATCACGAAATAGATTCGAACTGAGTCAGATTTTCATGTACTTTACTTTACTCGCCCTTGTTTAGCTTTTGATTGAGATATAGATATACATTTTTCTACCTGGGATTATTCCTCAAGATTTATCATGCATTCATGGATGCTGGTGCAGAATGAATGCAGAGCCGAACAGTTAGTACATGGTAATATTTGGGAGCTCTGAACTTATCAACCTAATACTATCTTCCAAGTCAAGATCATCAGATATTGCTAGTATCATTAATTACATACATCATGGAGCAGCATGTTACACTTACCCATGCGCCGGAAGTGACTTGGCATGGCAGTGACGAAAGTAGCAAGTCCAATCAAGAACACAGTGGCTAAAAGAAGACACAGGGAGAATTTTGGAAGCGGAAACATGACGTCGTCCGAGTCAGTGCGCAGGTGAATTGAAGAATAACTAAGAGAGGTGTGCAATAAAAAAGTTGATTTTAGCATCAAGAGGTTTCAGCGAAACAAAGAAAAAGCTGTTCCATTCACTCTCAAGTGAAAATTTGTTTTTGACCAGCAAACAGAAAAGACTGTTGTAAGCAGGGAAAGAACCATCAAACTAGAGATGGAGATAAGGTCTGCGGCCTCAGTGTGAGAGATGAACTACCGAACGAGCGTTGAGCGGACGGGGAGAGATGTGATAAAATACTTGAAAATCTTGCAAGAGACGTGAAGCTATATATGTGCATGCAAACAATGGAAACTCATCAACACCTTGGGCAGCATACTATGTATGTGTTACTCAACATGACCTGTTGTAATTCGAGGACTTAGGGGACAAAATGAGACAAAATCGCTGTAATTGGCAAGCGAATTCGAAAGACAAACAGGATGCGTCGTATAAACTCGTATAAACAAGGCGTCCCCGGGTCAATCCCGGTGCGCCCCTCAGCTTCGAGTCTTTTCAGAAATGTTTTGACGCTAGTTTGACTTGGCGCTTAAGTAAATTCGTTCATTTATTCTTTTTTTCTTACCTCAATGTCGACCAAAGTACTTCGCTCTGCATTGCTCCAATCTCCCAATTCATCCACTATCTCCCAAGGCATGTCGATAATTCGGAAAGTCCTTGCTACCGAGCAATTCCGCGTAAGCGGCTTGACGACAGCTGAAATGTACAAACTCGCTCTGAAGGAAGCGCCTCCGTCGAATTATGAGGGACATATATTAGAGGACAGATTGGTTACGAAGATTCCGAATACAAAGTCTGGGCGAAAGAAGATTCCTCCGCCGGATCCTCCACATTTGGAACATCCTATACGGTCCATGAGGTGCGTGATTCTTTCAGGCTCACGCGTCCATTATTGTTTATCGTGGTTTCAAATATACAGGTACTTGAGGACCCAAATTTTGCCTATCCTTCAGGGCCTTAAAGAGATTCGAAAGGCTACGGGGAACAGATTTCATGCGGTCCCTGAAGCCAAGGTACACACGGGGAACGCGAAGACTAAAGTCAGGGCTAAAGGCAAAGGGAATAGTAACCCAGGTGTTGTTGGCCATTCCCAATCAGCATCTGCTCCCACTGCACCTATCCCGTACACTGTTCATTTATGGATGCCCACTCAGAAACCAAAGGTTATCAAGGACGCAGTAGCTTCACCAGCCACGACTGTGGATATCGGGGCAGAAGTTGGAGTGGGAGCGGACTGGGATCATTTGAATAAACGTAGGCAGAGGGCTAGAGGTGAAAAGGTGAAGCGTGATTTGGGTATCGCGTCTCAAGTCAGGAAGAGTGAAAGACAGGAGAGGAAGAGGTCGGCGTGGGAGGTGTTTATGCTGAAGAAGGAGCAGGAGAAGGTAGGGAGTTCCGCGGCGCAGAAGGTTACGGTGGACGATGTTGATGCGAATTCAAAACCTCCACAACAAGTATAGGTATAATGCTATCGCATCGATTTCAACTTCTTAATGAATACACAAGTAATAGCGTTGCCAGAAGTTTGAACCGACTACGTTTTGATGGAATCTGGTAGAATAAGTCGAATCCAACTTACTGTGCGACACTACAAATATCGGCTGAAAGTTAATATGCTTGAACTCCATCATCATTTTGACAATGCTAAACCGGTACTACTAGATTAGTGAACTATTTTGGATTTTGAACGTAAAGAAACGGTATTGTTTCATTACCGCAGTTGTCAATTGGGGAAAAGCCTCGGTCGTATGTGGGACACAACCACACTGACGGAAAAAGTCTCCAGTAACCTAGTTCATGTTATTATGCTCATAATATACAATGTTGATACACGAGACATCCTACAGCCATTTCTCTGGTTCCCAACAAGAAATTATTGGCTCATTCTGGCCGCGATTATCACCGACAAGGCCAGTGCTTTAGAAAAGCAGGCAATGAGAAAGATGTTGGGAACGACACCAGAAGCGGAAATGAATTTGACGCAAGGATTACATCGAGGTAAGAGAGAAGAGGAGAGAAATGGAAAGGAGGAGAGGTCGGAAGGGGAGGCAGAGAGAAAGGATCGAGGAGAGTTGATTCGACTTACAAAAATTAGACGGGACGACCTGCTTGTCTCAACATTGTTCTCAGAGTGTAAATGCTCACCCCGAGCTGTGCAGCAGCAGCTGCAAGGCCGAGAGTGTTGACAAGCAGCATGGCGTAGTCAATGTTGATAGGCCTTGGTGGCTGAGTGGTAGTAGAGCTGCCACCGCGAAGCCTCAATATGATATTTGAACGCTGACGAGGCACAATCGACGTGAAAATGGAGGAGCGAATGTAGAAAGAGGGGGGGGGAATAGGTTAGTAGATGCCATATCGCGCAAGAAATGCACAAGCACTGCGGTGGGCACACACCTTGACAGTGTCACCCTTTCTCAACAACAATGTCCTATTTTCGGACATGTTCAACACAAAGAGACGACGAAGAGGTAGTTATCTTGGTGGTCTCGGTGGAAGGGCAGGGAAGGACGAATTTGAGTTTCGAGCAAATAACTATACTTTTATACAGTTTTCTGTCAAGTGATGTAGTTAGTACCCGCGAGTCAACCAGATAACCAGCTATTTGTTATCGCACAAAAAGAATGGCAATGACATAGACTAAGGCAGCCCTGACAGGAATAGGGATGAGGCCAAGCTTGGACTAATTATCGTCAGGTGAGATGGAGTAGACAGAACACATTTCAGGACATGAATAGGTGTTTTAGGGCGTTTTAAAGCTTCTAAGCCTTCTGAAAGCCGGGAAGGTGAGAGAGGATCTGCGTTGCTGTTGAATGGAGCAACCTGCTCAACTCTTATATTAAACCTTGAAGTCTGGAGGCATTTAGGCACTTGAACCTTTGAAAGCGTTTAAATCGTCGAAATTCGGGTTCAAAGATACTTGCGATGAAGGAGGCCTCACTAGTACCACTCTCTCATTGAGCGTGAGAGCTAGAGAGTCAGAATCGAAGCTGGTGAGAAGAAAAAACCGGAAATGAATTCGTGGCAAACTCCTGAGGACAAGGGTGGAGCTTTACGAACAACGATTGCTATACGAATCGCAACAACTGGAACTTTAATTCTGCCGCAACTTCCCCTTACGACTACTCTTCCTAGACATAACTTATCACGACCTTCCACCATATTGACAGCAAATCCAAGAGCGTTCCACGCACGATCCTCCAAATACTGCACATGACGCGCCTTTTCTTCCTTGTTAAGAGCTTTGGGTGTTGTGTCAGGAGTACGAATGTGGTATATAGGATATTTTCGGTTCGACATTCGTTCATACTCTGAATGGAATAATTGAGATAGATTGCGTGATAGTTGATGCGGAAGACCACGAGAGGTGGCGGAGGCATAGAGAAGAGAAAGGGTTCGGTCCACTGCGGTCGTGAATGATTACTGTCATGTCTAGTGATAGATCCAACCAAGCACACACTTTGTGTTTCCCAATCTTTCAGCCAGGTCTGAAGGGATTTTTGTTTGAGATCCGAGGGGTTGGTTTGTAGATTGTTGATGACACGAGCAGCATCTACGGATACTGGTCGCCAAAGAGAGCGAATATTTCGAACGGCGGAACTTTGGTGCAGAACGGATGCAGAGCTTGTTGGTAGGAACAGTCGATATAGACTGGTAAAATAAGGCGGTAACATCTAGGCGCTTATCCAATATTAACTTTACCATTGTACCCCTAACGTAATTATCATACATCTGAACCCAGCCATTGCTAAATCTTCAGTTGGCTACGATGCTTGGCTAATCCTTCTCGAGTCTTCTGCATTGCATCTGCTGTCATGTCGGGGGGCCAGAATGTTCTTTGAGTATTGTATCAGATCATATCTCTTCCCTTGCCATACAATGGAGAGACATAGTAAAAGTTGCATCCTGGGCAGGCCTGATGGTCAATCCCTTAGTTCAATCATTACAGTGTATTAAAAGAACCTTGTCAGTAGTGTAAAATGAAATGAAATAAAATAAAATCCAAAAGACACCCAACCTTGAGCTGATGTTTCTGAAGTTGCCAAAGAACTTCCTTGACATCATCTGCAAAACCTGGATATTCAAGCATAACAGAGGAGATATTAATAACAAAATGCTGCAAAGCAGCAGGTGCATTGGTGAGGCATGTGTAGAAATAGATGAACTCAGTTGAGTGGGAAATCAACTGATATATTAGGACCTGTAGAAATAGATGAACTAAAGCTTATATGAGTACAGGTATAAATAAAGGAAAACGGAAATAAGTAATCATACCTCAGTTGAGTGGGAAATC
>MU795181.1:0-45257 GCA_027886305.1 Lentinula aff. lateritia
TTGAAATAGAGCAAATGATGAGTTGAATTTGAAGTCCAAGGCACTATGCGGATCAATAAAGAGTATGGAATATTGAACGAAATCTGCTGTCATACAATGCGCTCTGAATCTGATTCAGATCAAGGTTTCGCTCATGGAACCTCTGGAAGCGGGTCTCCAAGCTCAAGTTGACGCTGCTCATAGCGCTATCCTCCCGTGGTATTCGATGATGGTCTGGCCAATGAGCATAAACGTACGTGCCCCCGAAGAATTCTCGAAGCGTCCGAGCGCCAAATTATGTGTTTAGATCGTTATAGGGAATGGTATCATCCTTTGGCGAACTTGGGCAGTTTGGGAAAACGATAGGCTCATCGGATCGGCTTTGCTCATGATGATGCTTGTGAATACAGGTGCGCGCGCCAGGGATTCCTGAGTCCAAACCTTCTTCTCAAAAGTGCTCTCTTCAGGGATCTGCTGTTCGGACGCCATTGTTGGGACTATCGTTAGATCTCAAGGTGTGAAGAGTGGGAATTCTTCTCTGGAGACAGCTCAGATGTTCATTTGTTTGGCCATAAATTTCATTGCGACTGGCCTTATTGGGGTCAAAGCAAAGTGAATAATCCACACTTTCGTCTGCTATTTCAATAACGAATGTATTCCAGGCAAAGGCCTCAGCTGGTGAAGGAGTACTTTAGCCTATCTAGAAAGCGCCGAGAAATTGTTGAAAGGACAGTCTTGGTGCTTACAGAATCAGGCGTCGTCCTTCTTTTATTCCAGGTTCGTTATCATATTTTTCAAAATGTGTTTATGCATAACCAGCGATCCTTAGCTGCTATATGCGATATTTGGGCAACTCAACATCAGCGCGGCTCAATTTTCGGGCGTCAACATTGCTTGGAGTATTATCGCTACGATGTTCAATGCAATCACGGTCAGTGGTTCTATGTATTTATTATCCGCAGAATATGCCAGCTAACATGTAGATATCAGGTCCTTTACACGGTGGCTGTCATTATCATGATAATCATAGATCGCTCAGCATTGGACAGGTTGTTTGAACTTAAAACAACCATCAACATTTCAGTGAGCGAGAAGAACGGCCAAACAACCAAGATCTCGACCTTACGTTTTGCGGAAGGAGGGCAAGTCACATATTCCACAGGATTGGGCAGTGCCGATCTGGAGGTAATCCAAGAAGCAAGCTCCAGGATAGATCGTCTCGCATCATCGAACGGTAATATCGAAGACAAAAGTCCCAACGAATCCGAAATCACAGTGCGCTGATTCATTGCTACTACATATGTATAAATTTTATCCTTGTATTATCTTGTTTTGTTGGTAAAAATGACTATGTTTCACTCTTCTATCTTCGTGTTACTTGTTTTAAATCCTCATCGACATCGATTCTCATCTTGTATATATTACTCGAATATAATAATCGTCGCTCTGCAGTCATCAAGAATAACCGCCAGTGGAAAGAGACGGAGGTAAAGATTCGTCACCCGACCCGCAAGTTACATTTGGGTCATCGGTAAGCGCAAGCTCGACAACTGAACCATTAACGAACACATCCCAGTCGAGAAAACAGTTGGATTTGTATAACTCTCCGTTCACAGTGACGTTCTGGAGATGAGGCAGGGAAGAATTCTGTAAGGTTGGAAGTCGAACTCGAAGATGAAATGGACCTGCCTGCACAAACACCTTCCCCCCTCTCCCATCGGCAGGGTTGCCTTCGAATCCGTTTGCTTTGATAGTGGTAGTAGAGTTATACAAGGGATTGAAGAAGGAGATAGAGGGAAAGAATGGCGAAGAAAGGAGCATTTGACGAGTTGCGGGGAGGGGATACAGTCCAGCGAGATAGAACGCAGTGTAGCTTGCCATTGCACCTTTTATACAAATCATTGAACGCATGATTTCTAGTAGAATGTACACAGATAGAGAGCATACCAGAATCTGCACAAGTGTGAATTCAAGCAATCATCACTGAGCAATAGACTCACCATCATTTCCTGGTAGGCCACTGACCGAGGTGTTGAAAGATTCTGCAATGACCTGCCGAGATTTCTGAGTGCTCTTTCCTGGAAGATTTGCATAATGATACATAAAAGGTATTTGCATCGAGGGCTCGTCCGTAACGTCGAAGTAGCTTTGGTTAAAGATGAAGTCAAGACGAGCAACAAAACTGTCTTTGCCGCCTTGGAGTTGAAGGAGCTGCGCGGTGTCATGGGGTACGTACTGTCAGATATGTAGAGCGTTAGGGAAATCAAGGTGATCAACACGTTATACATTAATCGTACTTGAGAGTACTAAGCGTCCTGTCAGCAATCGTTCAAGCATAGGGAAGTAGCAATGAAACGTACAACTATCGGAGACGATTCATAGAACCCATCTCGATTTGCGGCGTTCAAAAAACAGGTCGCCATCTCCGGGTCGTGTACACTGCAATGTCTTGGATCTGTGAAATTGAATGTTCCATTCTTGAATCTTGGCTGTAGAAGTGTTATTACTAAGAGATAGACAGGTCAGAAAATTTGCAGAAGCCTGACCTGCATCATACCAGCGACACTTGGGGTACCCGGTACCGAAACGTCTGGATTCCATACATTGAACGAATTGTTAGCACGTTGAGAGTACTGGACAGGCAAGTACAAAGGAGGTCAGCTAGAAGAAATTAACCCAAAGAAGAATTTCCTGACTTTGGCTGCATCGTCTGTCTTTCCAAGTATTTTCGCCACTTGAGATATCGCAAAGTCGCCGAACGCATGCTGGGATCACATTCTCAAGCTCCTTCTTTATCTAATGCATTATAGTAACTAGGATAACTTACTTCCAGAGTACGAGAGACCTGCTTGGTATTTGCACCACCAGCATCGAACATATCTTGTGGAATGTAATCTATTTCAATGAATATGAAATCAGAATGCGCGCCACTCTTGATTGTGGAACTTCGAGACGCACTGAATTGCTTCCAAGCATCAGCTTGTCTCCCTTGGAGATTCCAATCAGGTGGTTGCAACTCTGCGTCAGCGAGTAAAGCAGTGTAAAGATCGTCGGCGGAAACGTTGAGTGCCGCTGCTTGGTCACTGAACCTACAGACAGATTGAGTATTGGATCAACGACGAATTCAAATCGGAAGCATACTTGACGAAAAATTCTCCTAGTATAGGATCACCGTCTAGGAAAAAATAACTAGGCACAAGGCAAGACCGAGAAAAGAAACAATGCGTGGGCACTCACTGCTGCCGCCTTGAATGAACTGCATTACTGTGGCACCACGACATTCAGGTAGCCACCCTGTTCAATAAGAGTGATGAAATACATGCTACACTGGGTGAAAAAGAAGGTAACCTTCATGTTTCTGGATATCAATCATACCACGGACGATACGAGAAAATGTGACAGGGTCGTGTAACGCCATGAAAGAGTACAGGGTACGGTACGTGTCCCAATTACAGTAGTAGGAGTCATAATATGGCTCTGTTGAATTCCATCTGGGATTTTCGTCGGTGTCTAAGGTTGAAGATGAGCTACTAAATAGAGACAAATGGAGTATAACACACAGTCTGCGGGGGAGATATGGGTTCTGTATATCTGCAGGATAGTCAACGACTCAGAAAAAAGGAAATAGCAAGGTGTGCGCCGTGGACTAACTGCGGAATAAAAAAGTTGAATTGTCTCCGTAGACACATTAGTCGTATCTACTTGAACACGACCCAGTAGCTCGTTCCAGGTTGCGCGATTTTCAGTCTGGACGCGAATGAAATCGAAGTCAGGGATTTCCTCTTCGGCGTTGGCACAGGCCTGTTCACTCGAAATAAACGAGACACCCGCTCGTGCAAGTATAACGGTTGGTGTTCCATCTGGTGCAGGAGGAAACGTGAACAGTGCGCCTAGTTCGTCGATGAAACCTGTACTGGAGGTGAGCGTCGAGACTCATTCGGGCTATCAGATCAACGCACCAAAATACAATTGATTGATATCCGTCTGACCCTGCACAGGAAAATTCCCCAACCATGTCCCGAACTCAGTAGGTTGTCCCAGCTCGAATCCCTCTCCAGCAAAATCAACACAGGTAAATGCGGTGTATCTTCCGGGGCCGAAAGAAGCAGCGAATTGAGCTCCACCCATTACACGTGCGGTTGTAGGGTCCAATGTCATGACGGGGTTTGTACTGGTACGAGGTCCATCGTTTGTGATATCGACAACCATCCGTGGTTGCGCAGTACCCTCCGGGAATGTGTATCGATGAATAGCTGTTCTTCTAGTGGAAGTCAGTTCGACACGGATTCCGGTAGAGAGGTTAGTGGAAAAGTATCCTGGGGAAGCAAAATCGTCTGGAGAGCCTGCAGAGTAGAGTTCGTAAAATATTCAAATTGGATTGAAAGACATAGTGAGGTTTACCATCAGGAAGAACCTTGCGCAGCGTTTTACGGCTTTCCAGGGAAGTGGGACAGTTTTCGAACGACGTGCAGTTGGGAAAAGCCCATAATTTGAAATTGGATAGGGATATTGCCTTGAATGAGCATCAACTTTGACAGATGTACGAATCACCAAAGGATGAAGCGTACCCCACCCGTGCCGGTATCATGTAGCTGAGAGAAACCAGTCGCGTTGAAAGTAGAGTTGGCGTCGTAACCAGCTTGCTAAATTGACCCTCGAAACGAATCCTCTGTACGATCTGAGAGATTCAACTCACGTTCCCTGGTGAGTCGGTATCCATTCCCACTTTTACCATTCCATGAGGAAGGGTAGCACCTGAAAGCATGTCGTCGTCAGCTTTGGTCGATACAGGTATAGATCATCCTTACCTGGAAATACATGCCCTCCATTTGTGGTGCCTATGAATGGTAGAACAAAACTCGCGGGGTCAGTAATTGCAGTAGGTGTCTGCGTTTTCACACTGGATTGGTCTTAGTTGGGACAACTGTGTAAGAGAATGCCATGTACCTTGCAAGTGACGCGCTTAACACAATTGTCAAAAGACTCACTGTCCTCATCCTTGAAGACAGAAAAGAGATGAGATAACTTCGAGCTGAGATAGCTTCGTCCTCATATGTAGGCTATGTAGGCTTCTAGGTCAGCTGGGACGCATGTTCCATCAGTACTTAGGACAGCGAAGAAAATGCTTCTGCAATTAGAATTCCAAGTCGACCGCGAGACCAACATATGACAAGGGTCCGGTGACATTCTTTTTTCGCTCTGCAGTAGAATATATAAAAGCATGCTGCAGGGAAGGGATGAGGGAAGAGGCCGAGGAGGACCGGCACGGTCTCATTTATGTAAGAATCATTTTGGCTGGGTATCTACCCTTTTCCAATATACTGCGATTAGGTATAAACAAGGTTGTTCAACTACTAGCCCAGACTAGCCCTCGGGACGCCGCACGCTCTGAGTTTAATGGTTGATCATATTCTGGGGCTTTTCGGAGCCTTTCCATCAAAATATCAAATTGCGCACAACCGCAATCAGCTAATGAATTACGAGGGCGCGAGCTCTAGCAGGCTCCAGCCTCTGCCACATTGGAAAGGGACCTTCGCCTTTTTGCCATCGACAGTCATTTTTTTCGGCAATTTCCGGCGTCGGTTGACCGTCGTTCTCTGTTGCTCTCACCCATGAAGTATATCGCAGGAATTCATCTTTCTCATGCACAAGGCATCGAGTCCATAGTGACTGCGTCCACTCTAGCAGCTCTGGCGTTGATCGGTGAGTCCTTGCAGCTCAATACCTCCTGCCGATGCTCATTAGCACCCCTAGCCAGGGACCAGCGAAAAACTTTCAAGAAAGCTTCCACAGAAGGCGGAAATATCACAGCTGGCGCGACAACCCTCTTGGAACGACTTATTACTCCTATACATGGTGGCGCCCAGCTGATTGCCCCACTTTCATATCTCATTGGTGTCTTTTCCAATCGAATGGAGCAACCAGAATGGTACGAGCAAACTTCTTTCGACTTTCCCCTCAGTGTCGGAACGATGGCTTGGACTCGCACTGCCGCCGCAATATCCCTTCTCGGGACCGCCTGGGTGACCCGAGCGATCTTCAAGACATTAGGAAAGCAATTGCACTTTATCGGAGTGCGTTCGCATATTTCTTTATGTATCATTGTTGCTGACCAGCACGAAGACCAGGGAAAAGGGTGAAATCGTATCCGTTGGGCCCTATGGTTTTGTCCGTCACCCGTTGTACAGGTAGGTGGTTGATTTGGTCAAACAATATGTCATAACATGTCCGGTCTTTCAGTGTCGTCCTTGGGCAACTTGTCATTGCTTCTGTGGCATACTGGTCGTGGATTCCTCTGGCGAGCTGTGGCATCTGCTTAGGTGCATTTGCGTATAAGATTCCTGTCGAGGTGCGCGCGCGCGTATGAATTGATCTTGTTCTGCAGCTACTGATTCGAAATGAAGGAACGATTGATAGAAGACGATTCCTCTATGGGACCAGCTTATCTGGAATATAAACGGAAGGTACCTTACAGAATCCTTCCTTATATCTGGTGATGTGCATTTGCTGCATCATTGATATTTCTCGATACAAATACTGTACACTTTTTCTTTTTCTCAGTATCTTCTTATTGGTATAACATCACTCCTCTACTCGAAACAAATACAACGTCAGTATTTGCCGTATTACGAATATACGTCGCCTTCCTGCCATTTCGAGTTATTATTGACCCGGCTCAAGTATGTCTTCGAATGGTCAGGTAAAGACAAGAAAGCAAAATTAATCATAGACGTGCAGCGTGCTCCCATCCTCGTCAATAAAGGTTAGGGTAATCCTATACGATATAACTCTTCGTTGTCTGTGGACCATTTTTCTTCGGAACCTCAAACCCAAATTCAGTCCTTTCGGAATCAGCACATTGTGTTCACTTGAATCAATCTAAACCTACTCGAAAGGTTTTGCGGTTTTGACGGATTGGCGGATGGGAGGGACCTGCGACGACCACCGGACCGACACCTCTAACTAAAAGATTAAGAATTCTCACGATCCAAACTCATAACAGCTCATAACTTACATGAACGGCGTCGAGCTCAATGCTCTTCGGAACGGGAATCAGCAATCTCCTGTCCTTGAATCCGGCCTCAAGTCTTCTTTCATTAACGACCGCCATGACGACGAAGATGTTTATTCGGAAAACGGTGATGACGAAGAGGCACTCTTGAGCACTTCCTATGAACATCGAAGAAATGACAGGTCAATTGTTGAGGCTGGCCGATGGCCTCAGGTCAAGGATATCGTTATAGAGGTAACGATGATATGACATATGTTACCTCTGGCGCTCAGAAGCATTTTCTAGGCTGCTCCCACACTTCTATTCACGACGATAGGTCTTCTGTTCACTGGTGAACTTTTGGACCATGTTTCGGTGAGTCTTCGGACGTATAAATCTCTGCTCAGTGGCTTACATTCATCAAAGCGATGGAGAGCAATGCGGGAAGTTGATCAGCTTATAATGATCATTCCAGTCATCCTCAACCTGAAAGGCAACCTCGAAATGAATCTTTCCGCTCGATTAGGGACTGCAGCAAACGTTGGAGAATTAGACGAGCCTCATATAATGCGGAAAATCATCTTGGGGAATCTCTCACTACTGCAAGTACAAGCCACGGTTGTTTCGTTCGTCGCAGCATGTGTGTCCTTTGTTCTTGGATTCATAATACCGCGCGCAGAGATTCCAGCTACACAACCATCGGAATCCACATTGGCTACGCGCCAACTACTCAGCCTACTCCCACGGAGACCTCGACCCACTTTGCCACCTGTTGACACGTCCCGCAAGTTCGGAATCCACTCGTATGCTTTGATTCCTTCTATGGAAACTTGATGTTTGATCACGGCTTAGATTTTTTATGGTGGTCTCTACTGCAATGAGTGCTGCATGCCTTTCAAGTCTAATCTTGGGATCATTTATGTGCACTCTCATCGTTATATGTAGACGATATGGTCGTAATCCAGGTACGTTCATCTGGCTCGCACCAACCTATGTTTATTTAACTTTTCTTTAATCAGATAATATCGCCCCACCTATCGCTTCGTGTCTGGGGGATCTGGTAACCTTACTTCTCATCGGCATCGTCTCCACCCTACTCATTCCCTTCCTCAATGGTTTTATCCCAATCCTTGTCGTCATCGTCGTGCTGCTTTCATTCTTCTTCTCCTTCGCGGCAACATATCGCAATTTATACGTCAAAGATCTCATCAAGCAAGGCTGGGTACCACTTTTCGGCGCTATGATAATTAGCTCTACAACTGGTATCGTTCTCGACCTATTTGTCAGTCGTTACGAAGGATTCGCATTATTGGCTGTGGTAATTAGTGGTGAGTGGAACTCTGTGCTACTTCTGTGTCGGTCTAGAAAAGAGGCCTGAAATGATTTTCGTCCTACAGGGTTACCGGGAAGCGTCGGCTCCATATTCATCTCTCGACTTTCGACCACCCTTCACGCGGTAGCACTCTCTGCTGCCCCTAGCGGAACATTCCGACCGTCCAAAAACTCTGCTGAACCCAGCTCCAACCTCGTTATGATAGTCTTAATACTCATCACCATCCCGGTCGAAATCATTTTTCTTTCCGTGCTTCATGGTCTCGGATGGCTCCACCCTCCATTCCTCTTCATCGTCTTTTCAGTGGTCTTCTTCTGTTGCGCAGCAAGTCTCATACTATCACTCTCCACTGTTTTGATTGACGAAATCTTCTTTTCTAGGTTACCGCTTCACTATTCATCGCCCGGTCATTAACCCACTTTCTGTGGTCAAGAAACTTGGATCCCGATACATATGCTCTGCCAATACATTCTGCTCTTATGGACCTCATAGGACAACTACTGCTCGTCCTATGTTTCGAAATTGTAACTCGACTTGGTGCTGTCCCTCACACAAAAGCAGCCTCAGAGGCCAATGAGCCTGTGACTACCTTTTTGCTGTCTCGATAGACTTGCATTATTGCTTTAAATTATCTGCTTTGCTTTACCTACCTACCTTTACAACCTACATTGCACTGACTGTATCATCGCATAAAATATTTATTCAACGACAACGATACTGGAAAGATTAAGTGGATTCTACCATATATACCGTGTCTTGAGGCGTGAAGAAAGATATCGAAATGAGGTACTCAGTAGTGGGATAGCAATGATCCGAACGAAATTTGGTTATCCGATGCATGATCATAATACATATCTGAAGTCCCGATTTTGTACGTCGGTCAAATCCAGGAATTCCTATTACACGGAAGTTAACACAAATCAAGCCACCTGATAAGGTTGGTGAAAGTGTACCTTTTCTACTTTGACCTTCTCCATCATACTGTCTGATCCCATAAGTTCTATGTACACGTCGTCGTAAGTCGTGTCGAGGGGTTCAGCATCCCGACGCCTATTTTCATTTGCAAGATATGCCTGAAGGAGACCCAAGTTACACAAACGAACATGCAAGTCAAGCTGGATACGCACTCGGATGATCATTAGCAGAATAATGGAAACCACATAGCAAACGCCGATGACTATCCATGGAACATGGTTTCTATGAAAAGGATTCGTCAAGCTTCAATAGGATAGTAGGATAGCGGAGGGTTATCTGTACCGAGGCTTGTACTTCTCTTGCCACATGAAAGGCCCAACAGCATTACCGATGCAATATCCACAAAGCATCACCGCATTCATTGTGACCTTCTTGGTGTGTCCTGCAGTCGTCGCTGAAACCCATGCAAGGGACATCACTAGCAGAAAAGCCCAATTAGAATGGCGTAGCGGGAAATTTTGCGGTCAACATACCGAACGCAGTTATCTGTATCGTACCCAACCACACAGAAAACAGCAACCCGACTTGGTCTGACCACGGCAAGAGGTTGACCAAAAATACACCAAGGAGACTAGGCAGGAAGTATACCGCGCCCACATACGCACGACTGTTTGGTATGCGTGAAGAGATTTCGACGCCTGACCAGATGGTGGCAATCTCAATGACACCGCTGACACACCCAAGGAGAGTGGTCTGCAACGTCGTGAACCCGAACGAGGTGATAATGATGGTGCCTTGGTTGGTGAGCGAATTGGGGATGTTGTCAAATATGGAGAAGATGAAGAATAGCCATGTTTTAGGTTCGAGGAACACCTCAATCATCTGTTCTTTTTTGAAGTGTTTGTTCTCCACTCCAGTTTGGTTGGACTGAAAATCTCGTGAGGCTCGTAGTATGGTCATCATTGACATAACTCACTTTGATGCGATTAACAGCAAGAGCACGTTCTTTCGGTGTCAAGAACCTGATTGCAGTAAGCTTTTAGTCAACATTGAATGCTAGCATTTCTCATACCATGCATTTGTTGGAGAGTCAGGGAAGAAAAGCCTAACGATGAAATGATTCAAGAGACTACACCCTACCATTGATCTCGATCAAACTCACCAAAAGCATACTGAAAGCACAAGCGTCAGCAGTCCGGTAATAATCATAAGCCTAAAGATCCAAATATCAAAACCTCTGTTGAAAGGAAGTGCAAATGGCTCACCATTGCCATGGCTCTAGTTTGCCCTTCGTAATGTTCAGAGAACCGTAGGCAACAAAAGCAAGTATTATTTGAGCTGAGAAAAGTGGTGAACTTCGACTCATACAGATAAGTAGTAGCGCCACTCACCTGTTCCATTCATAAGGACTGTTACCAACAGCCAATAAGTCCAATATCATTGAAGTCGCAGTAAAATATACTGACACCAATACCCTACTCGCAGTGTTTGCTCTTTCCGAGTATAGAACATTGAGCTGACGATCATGAAGCCCGCAGTGATAGAACCCTCGCATATACCAAGTATGAAACGGGCGGCGAAAAGACCCCCAAAACTTTTGCAAGCAGCGTGACTGCAAAGGGCCACCGACCTGGACTATGCTTAGATATATCGAACATTGACCTATTGCACTCACCACACGAAGATGTTGATACTATTAAATGGATTCGAGTAAGAGGAATGAAGGCGAGCCGAAGAGAGAGGGCGTACCTCATCCATTTCCCGACAGGAAAACGCTGTAGGGCAAGATTTTGAGGATATTCAAAGACAAGGTAGCTCAGATAGAATATGGTGCCAAGCCTGTGTCGGGAGCTGAGTTTCATACAAGGACCTAGGCCATATTACGCACCAGTTGTACCTGTCAGCAGCGATTTGTATTAAGAAACCTTGGCCTAATAAACGAATGATATCTTACTGATCAGTGGTGAGATGGGCCTCCTGGCTAGAACGAGATCATTCAGTTTGAGAGGTGAGAGTAAATTCTTCGAAACGTACTTCATCCCAAGAATAGCGGCATAACCAAGAGTGGTCTTGTCCATGAATTGAACCCTGGATACCTGGTGGTTTAATTTGATTATCATCGATTCGGGTTTATGCTTACAAGTAAAGAACTACATTTGTCCAAGGTATTAGTCGCCATATACACGAACTTTGGAGAAAGTAGAAACGCACGGCACATCATCGGCAAGATATTTCTATCTATTTTCCGTCTGTAGTGTGCAAATAAGCCAAGTGGGTTGATACACTGATGAAATTTCAAAGAATTCACCGAATGCGAATGGCCTCGTCGGGATCGATGGTCTCTTCAGCTCCAGTCGCGAATTGAGCACCTGTGTCGACTGCAGACGCTGCAATCTCGACATGACGGCTAGGGATGTCGGAATCCTCGTCCCGCTTCTCACTATAGGATGAAGAATCCATGTTGCGAGGTTGCAGAAGGGCAAAAAGGAAAGCAGCCTTCTTTGCAGGCTGATGATTTGCCCTATTTATATGCGAATGAATGGTAAGCGATCATGTTCTCAGCCCCTCAGTGGGTTGAATGATATCCGTCATGCCGGTTCCTTGTTGGTTCTCGTCAGAATTCTTCGTTATCTGAATTGTCCGTATGTGTCGCCTGTTTCGTAACTTCTGAATGCTCCAACTAAGTAAAAACTGAAGCCCTTTGTCATTGGACGGAAATCCAGCTGCAACACAGTGTAACACACACCTTCATTCCGACTCCGAGGCTGGTACTCCCTCGAACTTATTGCTATAATTATCACTCAGTCCAACACTGCAATGATCAAAAAATCTTGCGAGTTTTGGCTAGTTCTTCCCAGACTGGAGAATTGTGTGCTGTGCTGTGCTAAGACGAAACCGGGGTCATCGGTAGTCCAAATGACGAGGTCATTCTTCGATTTTGGAAGTTCTTCAACAGAAAGGTCTTTGTGTGGACCTGGTGGATGCGGCGGAAGAGATCAACCATGAGTGGGACCCACAATTACTCAGGACCCACATTTTCTGCCCAGAGATTCAATATGTCCTCGGAGCCGTTGGGCACACGGTCACTTGACACTTCAACGACCGACGCGTTCTGAACTTGGCAAGACCAGGTCGCACGGTTGCCCTCACACTGACAAGAAAACTACATAAAAATTGGCTACACTGTATTTGATAAGAATACATGTTCCTATACTCATTACATCGATCGTTCATACATAGGCAACCAAGCTACAGTCAGTTACAGTACATATCGGAAGTCCCGGTTTTGCTTATCCGTTAGGTCCAGGAATTCCTGGAAATTTTCGGATGATTCAGATTCGAAAAGTATAGCAGGAGATAGACCAAAAGAAGGACGAACCTTTTCAACTTTTATCTCGTCTATGGTCCCATCTTCGTTTAGACGTTCTATGTAGACATTGTCGTATTGATCGTCGTAAGGTTCAACCTCGCGCAATTTGTTCTGACGATGTAGATAGGACTAGAGATAGTCTATGACAACCTGCTCCTGGGACCAAAAGAGAATCAAGAAAACTAACCCGAATGGCCAGAAGCAATAGCATACAAATCCCATAGCAGATGCCAATAATAGTCCAGGGAACGTGGTTTCTACTCGCAAAAGTTAGTCTTCCATTTAGTTGAGAAGGTACAAAGTACATGCCGAGGTTTGTATTTAGCTTGCCACATGAATGGAGCAGCCGCATTTCCAATGCAATACGCACCAAGCATGATGGCATTAGTAGTGATCCTTTTTGTGTGCCCGGCAGTGACACTTGAAAGCCACGAGAGCGACAATACTAAGTGGCCGTAGAATGACCGTCGACGTTAGTCTTCCCGCGCGCGCAGTAGCCAAAAGGTCCAACAAACTTACCGAAGCCAGTAGTCCCAACACCTGTTCCGATATGATGAGCAAGTTTACACATTAGACTCGTTGAGATTTACTCTAGAACACCTACCTGTCAGCCATTGCCCGAACAGTAAACCGACTTTGTCAGACCACGGCAAGGTGTTGATCACGATAACCCCGACGATGTTGGGGATGAAATACACAAAACCAACATAAGCGCGGCTGTTGGGAAATCGAGCGGCGATGTTCACTCCGGTCCAAATGGTTACTATTTCGATCACTCCATCCACACAACCGAGGAGAGTTGTTTGAAGATATGTAAAGCCAAACGAAGAAACGATGAGCGATCGTTGATTGGTGAGAGAGTTCGGCACATTGTCTAAAGCGGAGAACAGCGCGAACATCCATGTCTTTGGATCCAAGAGAGCCTCAATCATTCTATGCGAATTCTTGTGAGTGAATATTGAATATTGATCATTCAATCGATACGAGAGGACGCACTGTTCCTTTTTGAAATGCTTGTTCTCGACGCCCGTCTGATTTTCCTTGATACGAATGACCGCTAAAGCACGTTCTCCGGGAGTTAAAAACCACGCATTGGTAGGACTGTCAGGGAAAAAGAGACTAAAGGAGGGATACTAGTCAAATGGAAGCCCGGACGACGATCGATTCATAGACGCACAAGAAGCAGATCGCGGTAATGAAGGTGATTGCCCCAGTAATGACCATAAGCCTGTAAAGATAGATAGGCGCGAGGGTTACATATGGAAATGGCAGTCAAATAGCATACCATTGCCATGGTTCAAATTTTGGCGTATGAATGTGTAGGGAGCCAAAGCTGAGGAACCCAGAGATAATCTGAGCTACATAGATGAAGATAAGGGACCAAGAACGACACTGGGAATTTGATGAGACGTACCCGTTCCGTTCATCAAAACTGCAAGACGATGGTGAATGATCAGAATGGTGTGGCTTATAAACAAGACGATCGTCAATTAAGACATACACCAGTAACCGACTCTCAATGTCTGTTCATTTCTAGTGTAGAACATCGAACTGACGATCATGAAGCCGGCGGTGATAGAGCCTTCGCACATCCCAAGGATAAGCCGGACAACGAAAAGTCCCGCGAAATTTGTGCATGCAGCATGGCAGCACAAAGCGATAGACCACACTAATATATTAGCACTGAATGCATGTGAGTGATAGATTAGAATCAGGAATTGTTATTACTTGCCTCATCCATTTACCAACGGGAAATCTTTGCAACGCTAAGTTCTGAGGATACTCGAAAACGAGATAGCTCAGATAGAAGATAGTACCAAGCCTAACGTCAATAACGATGCTTAGATAGTTGCTCTCGTGTCCCAACCAGTATTTCATACCAGTTATACCTATGGAGAGTGAACTTTTGCTGTACATAATGGGGAGAATAAGAATACCCACTGATTCGTAGTCAGATGAGTAGCGGTAGTGATACCCAAGATTGCTGAGCTTCCCAGCGTCGTCTTGTCCATGAATTGAACCCTGTGCAGCATCAGCGGCATTCTTCTAATCATCCCACTTAGGTCGTTCATACCAATAGAGCACACACATCAGGGGCAATATATGTCTGTCGATTTTCTTTCTATAAATGCAACCTTGGTATCATCATCAAGCAGTGATTCAGACTCTGGAACCCACCGAATCCTGATTGCCTCTGCAGGATCAATCTCACCAGCGTCACCAATAAGCGCGGCTGCTGTATCAACTTCCTTCGTCGAAACCTCCACATGGTGTCCAATCTCCGGTTTTGACCCCGAGGAGACCTTTTCGTCGTACTCTGAAGAGCCCATAGCAAAACGCAGAGAGCGAGGCGTTAAGGATGATTGTAGTGGTGCCTCTTATTTAAACTCATGCGCCAAGGTTAACGCCATAGTGCACATAGGTGGGAACCTTGATTTGGGGCCCATTACCAGGCAAAGATAAGAGTCAATAGGTCCACATGACGAAGTCAAGGATAAAGTCGGTTGGGCGATAAGTGAGTAATTCATGGTGCGGAACACGGAATCTATTCTGGAATTATGGCTTCCTACCAAACCCAAGAGGACATTGTCTACCACACAATTCTTGTCACTTCGCGCATTCAAAGAGGTGACGTTGATTCAGTATCTTGCGAATAAGGTCACAGAAATCCAATACGTACTGCTAGTCAGAATTCGACGTCGAAGTAAAGCGTAAAATGCTTCAGATTGTCCCAGGATTACCCGGAAAATGCTTCGGGCTTGCCTCTGTAGTCGACTGCGGGTTCTCGATTCGAGAAGACCTTTAGGACCGCGAATTTAGAAATTGACATTGATTAACAATGCTGCACATAACTTTGACACCCGTGATACCCACGACAATAACGAACTTTGTAACATTTCTAATGAATGGTGTCTTCAGGTGTAAGGAATGGGGTGCTTGTTTGTGGAGATGTTTGAATGAACAGCCTGGGGAAATGGGTATTGTATGTAGTATTTTGTGGCCAGTGACGGAGTCTTTCGCGGAGACGAAACTATGATACAGCACAAGATGGAGACAGTGCAAAAGGTAATATATTTGAGGCTATCCAGCTTGAACAAAATACATTCGCAGCGTCGAGATACCCTTCATATATGCTCATTGATCTGGCAATACAGCTAACCCCCTGATTTGAATTTCACAACTTCAGGGCATCACAGGATGGTATGAGAGAATGCGTAGAATCCCCTGCTCTTTCACGTAGCGTTGATCGAGTCATTCGTCGACGGAATGCCGTCTATGTGAATAGGTAAGCTTAGAAAGTAAGAATGTTTGTGAGGCACGTACCCTAAGTTTGTTGAGGCGACAACATTCTAGTCTCTCAAAGTCAAAGTTCCACGACGAACGGACACTTCCGCAGGATCTGTCGTATGGCGACACTTATGAGTCGTAGACTCGTTCCCTGTGATCCTTGGATCAATCAATGGTCATAGATGTCGCTCCACGTAACGGTAATAAAGTCGCTCGCAACGGACATTCCTTCAGCAAAGCAAAATGAACCCTCAGTATTATAACCTATCGAGAGGGACTTAAATATCACGCACCTTGGATGATACAGAACCAGTCGATTCGATTTCATGCGGCCGCAAATTTTCAGTCAGTACAATACCCGCCGCACCAGACCACATCAAGCCTTGGGGTAAAAGTAAGAACATGGTGGATGATGGATGATGGTTCACAGAATCGAGGTGAAGTTATTTATGCTATTCCCACACACCATATTCGACCGCTTTATCGACATAAGATTCAACTTATGGTGTTTACATGCTCATGGAAAGATGTACAATGGCGTAAAAACTTAGAACCGTGAAGATGGCGTAAATCATCAATGATGTTGACGATAAAGTCGTTTTATGTCACATCAAATTCGTGTGCTACATTTCTGATTGTTTGTATTGTTAATGGTATAATAACGACAATCGAGTGCTTTTTGCGTTTAAGAAGCACTAAGATCGACTCTTCGTAATTGTGAAGAAGCTCCTAATTTACGACAAGTGGGACAGCCGTGACCATGTTCAAATGCGTGAGTGATACAACTATCGCCGCAGAGGTCAGGTTTGTGAGAACGGAATGTGCATAAAACTGATACTCACGTTGAACAGAACATGTGCCCGCAGCGAGTAGCACACATTTTCTTCGACACAAGTAGACAGATCGGGCAAGTCTGCTTCAACACTTGCAATGACTGCTTGTGATTGCGCATTCGACGTTTCAGCTCCATAATTCTCTTGCCAACTGTTACTTGCGAAAGTGTCTCCGTATCGTCAACGGGTATGTCGTCTTCGACATTTTCTCGACGTGTCATTTCCGCAGCAACTTTGTTTTCCCAACCCTTGTGCCGACGTTCCGCAACGTACATAGTATCTTCTTCTTCGTTACGCTCGTCGCGATGATATGTAGCATGAGCATTATGGATTCTAAGTGCTAAGGCACTATCGAAAGATTTGTCGCAAGTAACGCAGTACTGGTGACGATTAGATAGAAGATAATGCTATATAGACTGGTCAATGAGTGAAATTCGCGGGGTAAAATGCACCTACACGTCTTAATGAATTCATGTTCAAAAAACTCTGAGAGCAAATTTCGCATCGAGGATGATTCCTGGAAGATTCCATGTGCTGGCGAAGAAGGTTCTTCGAGTATGCATATACATCGCAAAGAGAGCAGTAAAGCTGCTGATATTCATCACCGGTGCCCTGAAGAGAGTTATGTTGGGGTTTGCTTTCGCCGCGAGCCATTGCTGCTAGCGCTGAAGTAGTGGCAGAAGCGGTGGACATTATGCACGATTGGAATAGCGAAAGTTGAAGGAAACTGGTTTGATTGACTTTGGTAGTGTGTGGTTCAAGATCAAGGTTATTTCGTGAAAAGTGGAGATTTATATACTCTTCAGGATAGGGGCCATTTGGGCAAGCGTGAAACATTGGCCGAGTAGCAATGACTAGTCTGAGACATCCAATGACCTCTATCCTATAACCCAGAGCCAGAGATGGAGCTAGGTGATAAGCTAGGGATACACCTAGTTGTTCGTCACAGTTTCCCGCGTCTTAGTATCTAGTTCTACTTACTTGCGTATACTGAAGATTTTCTTGAGAAAGCCTGTAATGACCTTCAATTCTTAATGGACGGAATATCATCTGTCGGCTTCCAGTTATATCTCTTGTCGTGAGCGATTCTTAGCCTGAAAGATTTTCTGGAGCAATATTAATGATCAGAACCTCGTGTAGTATTGTATCGCAGGAAATTGCTCGTACAGTAGAATCGGGGATGTCGGTGAGTCAGTCAGGATTCAGCGAAGGTCATCCATGCCACCTCCTAATTACCTCCTGATCCTTGACCAGTGACGACAAGATTGGTCGTCTGAGTCGTAGACAGTCGCCGTTCTACTATTTGTGTCGGCATCCTCTCCAAACTGGCATTTAACATTGTTGAGACCGACATAAAGCTCGAGTTGACTCCGGGGACAGGCGAAAAGAAAGGTCGTTCTTTCTCGTGAAGTGGTTGAAATGGGTTATGAAGGCTCGAAGTACGAAAGCAAGCTGGAGCGCTCACTGAAAGATCAGATGAGTCAGTGTGTAACCATGATTTTCATGGTTGCAAGCTTAAGTAAAATACAACATGCATGGTCACACATTGATGTGACATAAGTACCGTACATAAGTGCGTGCAAGCGTTCCACAAGATCTAAGTAAACTCCAGAAAGCGACAAGAAAATGATTAGAATAACTAAAAAAAAATGTTCGTACGCTCTCAACGTACCTCGTAACTACAGGTGGTCCAACATGACAGTTGAAAGCTCTACTACTGCTATCAGCTCAAATTACATCACACAACATGATTCAGGACAAAGATCAGGACAAAGTTGTTCGAACCAGCTTTCATAATTGAGCGACTCGTTCGTCTTGATGGCACCACCTTTCCTTCTAATTTCCATTGTATACTCCCGGTCAACCTCCCCAACCTGCGGTACTTCATACCGCCACTTGATAGTCTGGCCTTGGACCGACCATCGACCGGCGCTAATAGTGACCTCGATATCCAGAACATCGGGCTGCTCGGTCAGTCCTTCCCAGCCTACAGATGCGTTCGTGATGGTAGGAGTGGTACTTGTACTGATTTCAGATGGGGAGGGTGCAATTCGACCTTCCCCTCCATCCAAAGTATCGTCCTCGGAAGGAGTCTGTTCGTCTTCCCTGGAAGGCAGCAACCTCGGATGTGCATAGTGCACCAAAGGTACATATACCTCTGTAGCCAGGTCCTTATCGTCTATGCCTTCTTCGTTCAATTTGTCTTCTGAGCGTACGAGGACAGTCAGCTTGAAGCTAGTCGATGCAATGTCAAACTGGATGTTTGAAGGCTTGCCGACGACTTTGGTTGGCCAAGGCCGAGCAAATGCTTTGACGGCTCTAGCACCATCTGTCAAGAAATCAAAAGGGTTTTCTTTCCATCTTGACGTGATCTCACTCCACACTTCTAAGGGACCAAGTGTAGCTAATGATAATGCAGAGGAATCAGCAGCTGATGGTTGACGGAAAATCCGCCCTTGTGAGGTTTCGACCTTCTTCTTTAGAAGGACTGCTTGAGAGTCGTCCCGCCCCATACCGTACATGCTGGCTTCATCCCCTTGCTGCTTCAGCAGATCTCCGATGGTTGGTGTACGACCAGTAAGGCCAATGTCGTCCGCGCTCCATAAGCTGAGATCTTCCATATTCCACCCATCTCCCCATTGGTGAGTACTATCAGGGCAGTATGTCCATATTGTGTAGTTGATAGCATTGGGTCCATCCGCACCGTTTAAGCTAGCGTCCAGCGCACGCTCCTGACGCGAATAGTCCCCTCGATATTTTCCGTCGTCCGTCCACCCATAACTCCGTTTTTCATCCATGTCAAACGGGGTACCAATTTCACCGATGATTGTCGGATAAGGTCCTAGAGTCAAAGTATCGCTCTTGAGTATGCCGAGCTGCTCCTGCAGACTCTTCCGGATGGCACGTTCACCAATTTTGACTGCCTGTATGGGCGATGAGTATCTTCCTCGTATCACACCGAGGGCATCAGCATTAAACCAGTTCCAATGTCGTGTTATTAAAGTTAGTCCGTCGTAGTAGTGACCGGCGAATGCACAGCGTCCATTCAAACCGTCAACACCGGTTTCTTCGATGGGTGGGGGAGCAGCAAACACGGGAGGTTGGATGAACATGATGGCTTCAGGGTGTGATGCACGTATACGAATAGCGAATAACCGCCAGTGAGAACGCCAGTAATGTTCAACAAATTCGACGACAGGTGCGTTCGGTGATGATATTTCTTCTTCCGAAAGAGCATAGCCGTCAATAGGTTTTCGGGCCTTGGGGAGATAGCGAAAGTAGTCTGGCCGAAGAATATCGCCTGTTTCGAGGTCCCAAACACCATGCTGGGCCCATATACACGTCCCCAGCTTCCATCCCGAATCTCTCTGCCAACCCCATCTCGGATGGATACCATCAGTATCTTCGATATCAGGATCAGCCCACATCTTGTCACTGTTGGGGTCAATGGTAACGCTCCCGTTTTTAGACGGACCAAACGTGCCGAAATTCCAATTATCAACGGTCTGGGCGGTGCCCATTCCAAGGCGAAATGATTGAGCAGGAGTAGGCGAAGAACCCTTCTTCAGGGTGGAGCCTTGCTTGGTGGGGTTTGCATTGAGGTCTTCCCAACCACAAAAGCCCTCGAACGGTTCGTTCATGCTATCCCATCCAATGACACATTCTTCGAGCAGATCCCCGGCTTCACGTATACGGTCAGCCATTTGTCCCATGGCCTCTATGTAATGCTCCTGTAGGTAATCTTGAATGTTCTTCCCGTCTATGATACATTTTGGAGCGAAATCGCGGCCTGCGAAGAACAAGGTAAAAACGGTTTGGGATAAGAGTCGGCCATAGTTGGTCGACCAGACCATGGCAGGTAAAGATGCGGGTGTTGCTGCAGAAGGTATGGGGTATTCGGAGTGTATGATGGCAGCCTGAGTGGATGTGAGGTTTCGCGGATTTATGCCGCAGGCGGCGAGCGTCCAAAAAGGTGCGCCGGAACCACCAGAGAATCTTGACCACTGGCGATAAAAAATAAGCACTGCTATTGAAGAATCTCTGAAGGAACTTACAGTGTCTTGGTGAGGATCAATGTACACTTTGAATCCATATTCTTTGCATTTGCGTAAAACGCGCACAGTGTAGTCCATGAATTCGTAGTCGTACGTTCCGCTACAGGAGCAGTCAGGGTATATCCTGAATACCTGATAAGGGAACATACGGTCCTTCATGTTCCAAGGCTTCCCAAGTGATAGGAAACCGGAGCATGTTGAATCCCCAGCCTCTCAGGCGCGCCAGATGCACATCCGCAGAGCCATCGTCAAGGTCGAGCGGTCTGCCTATGAAAGTCTTGCCGCCATGTTCTGCGCTTTCCCAGAAATCATCCAAAATATATGAAGGCTGGTCTACAGACGCTTTTGATGACCCAGAAAGATTTACACCTCTGAGTAATAGTGTTCGGCCAGCGTTATCAACGAAGTTGGAGTCTAATGTGTGGATGAATGAGGAGGTCGTGGGGTTACCCGTAGCAGGAGATATTGAAGGAACTGGGGGCATTTTCCCTTCAAGCCTAATATCGTGGAAGTCAACAACCAGGAAGATGTGCTTACAATGAAATGAAGGACGAATTGTGGCACCACCTCTACTTACTAGTATGCGGCCCGGTTTTTTGCGACGACATCAGGCCATTTTGAAGCACCCGTCTCTGCGAATCTTCCGAAATACAACCGCACAGCAAAGATTTTTCATACAACAAAGTTTAAGTACAGCCCGAAGCACACTTATCATACATAGCACAGTCATACGACTATATAACCAGCGATAGAAGAACAACTTCGAGTCAGTCCATCGAGAAATTTAACAAATTCGTTGAAATCAATCATACGTTACCTGAATTAATTGGGTCGAAGTTGGATCGAGTTCGTCAGTTAGTCCAAATCATGACCACGTTCTTGACTGTCACCGTGCCTACGAGTAGCAAGACGCACGCGACTGTCACCTCGTTCTTGACTGTCGCCGTGTTTTCGAGTAGCGAGGCGAGTGCGACTGTCACCTCTTCCTCGTTCTTGGCTGTCCCCGTGCTTGCGAGCAGAAAGGCGGGTTCGACTGTCTTCTCTTCCACGCTCTTGACTGTCTCCGTGACGTCGAGCAACAAGACGGGTACGACTTTCACCTCTGCCACGCTCTTGACTATCTCCGTGACGTCGAGCAACAAGACGGGTGCGGCTATCTCCTCGCTCCCCGCTGTCTCCGTGTCTGCGAGCAGCAAGACGAGTACGACTTTCACCTCTTCCACGCTCTTGGCTGTCTCCGTGGCGTCGAGCAACAAGACGGGTGCGACTGTCACCTCGCTCTTGGCTATCGCTATCCTTGCGAACAGCAAGGCGAGTACGACTATTCCCTCGCTCCCCACTGTCTCCGTGTCTGCGAGCAGCAAGGCGGTTACGACTATCACCTCTTCCGCGCTCCTGGCTGTCGCCGTGCTTACGAGTAGCAAGACGTACATGACTGTCTCCTCGCTCCTGGCTATCACCGTGGCGGCGAGTGCTCAAAGCCCTTCCACGTTCCTGGCTGTCTCCATGTCGCCTCTTCTATAAGAATTTGAGTGAATACAATTGGGATCCAATGAAGAGAAAAATACTGACATTGACTACAAGGGAACGCCCAACACGTTCGTCTTCATTGGCACTGATCTCGCGAGTGCTAATATTGACCTGGAGAATTTTGATCAATGAGCACAGTAAGGTAACTGGTTCAGAAAACGACTAGATCGCACTGGAATAGCTGTAGTAGTGGAGAGCACTGCAGCAAGAACGAAAATGACCAAGTTCTTCTTGAACAACATGGTGATAAATCTTAGATGTTAGTGGCTGAATGTAGAACCTCTGTGGAATGAGATGCTGGGGGAAGATCGAGAACAAGGCAAAGTATTTATACTGATTTTCGTCAAGAGTTAACGCCATTCTTCGCAGATGGGGACGCCAAGGTGAAAGAGACCATTGAACTTCGAGGTCCTGTCAAAAAAGATAGGATAAATGTGGAAGTCGATGCTGAAGAAGGCACCTACCCTGTTTTACCGGAAATGATTAGGACTCGAAAAGTGGAACCAGTGCAATAAGCATAGAGGAATGGTCACTCGTATATTCAATTGTACACCAATTTGTTGATCGACAAGGTCTGTTAACCGCGAGAAGGGAAGCTATTCTGTATCATGTTGATAGAAGCTGATCTCGAGGAGCCACGAAAATGCCAAGTAGTGGATCCAGAGAAAAATACCACCCTTTGAGGCGAAGCCAAGGTAACAACATTGGGAAAATCACTCCTAGGAGTTCCCAGTCCAATTTGAATCGTGGAAATGAATTCCGGTCTGCTGAGGATAATCGAAAGCCTTGTCTTCTCGACGCCTTATTCTATAGACATTCCGTTAAGAACTTTGACGCGCTCTAAAAGAACCGGTGCTGCGCAAGAACTTTGAGGAAGGTCGGTTGGTAAACAAGATTAGCAGCCTTGGCTGCGCTTGAATTATGGTCGGAAGTTCTCAACTGATGACTGGACCTGTATTGTACCCGTAGACTCAGGTTTCCTTCAGGTTTCCTTGCTTTCCTCGGTCAAGTCTATAAAGATGTTTGTCGTCCGTTTGGCGTAGTTGTGGGAATAATTCTCTTCAGAGAGTCGAAGACTGTAACAGTGTGCCACTGCCAAAGCCTAGAGCACTTCTCTGACTTCGATGTAATTTAAGAGCTTCGTAGAAGTACTCTGGCAGTGGAAGTACTGAAAGTCAGACGATATTATTTTCGACCCACGTGGCCTATCGATTATAGTGCAGTCCAACAAAGTCTCGAACGCGTGTTTTCCGTTCTCCGACAACGTTTTTGGGCATTTTTGATTTCTGTCCCTCTCGGGACGCTCTGTATTTCTTGCTGGCAAATATCAATGACCTCCAACGGTGGTAGGAATCCAAATGCCGGTTTCAACGGTGCTCCACCGAAGTATGTGACCAACTTTTATCCCCAAATATCTCATCAACATTATTTTGAACTGCCTAGGTATCTCAATGATTTCAGTAAAGCTCTAGCGGGTGAAGTCCGCATATTGCTCGAGGAGGTTGGCAAGCTGAGAGATGAGCGGAGACAATTGCAATTGTACGTTCAGCTTTGGCCTGTGAACTTTGTCATTCTTAACCCGTACCTCTCAGTGAGATTGCTGAACTGATGGCTGTGAAATCCAAGCATAGTCTTGGTGGCCAATATGCACCCCCGGAATGGATTGCAAAAGTTTGTTGCAAGTTTCTGTATTACTAGTCGAAATCTCACATCCTTCAACAGCAACTCGAGCCTCCTCCGGCGCCTCAACCCGAAGAAGCGCCTCCTCCTGCTCCTTCCCAACCTGCACCTCCAGGTTGGCGAACAGTTCACAAACGTCCCGAACGGCGTCCAAAATCCACCAAGGCGATCGAACCACAGATACCACAAGCACCTGTATTGCCTGCTCCGCATCCACACATGGCAAGCGGGCCCAGTGTACCGGCGTGGGCTCAGTGGAGACGTATGTTGGGGATTTTGGTTCTCGCTGTTTTCATGGTATTAATTAAAACATTGGTATCCACATATAGCGAACCCAATACTATCTCCCACGCCAAGGCAAAGCACTCCTGCTCCGTTCCCTGGTGGCGCCGCCCCAGCTCCTTCGAGAGGTGGACTTTTTGGTATGTCAAGTTTATACTTTGCTGTGATCATTGAATACGATATCTGTATTTAGGCCCCCCTTCGCCTCCTCCAAAGTAACAGAACCACTACAATGCTTCATCAATGTCTCCATAAATGTTCTCTGTGTATTCCCAATGTATGTATGTATTCATAACCCCGTTAGCTATTTCGATCATGATAGCTGTGGTATCTGTCTTGAACACACAACGACCGAGGACCCGCTATATCCTACACAACCCTACACCCAAGCTCTAAGGGCGTGTGGGTCCCGCGTGCAGGACTGTCGGGCATGGTAGGGCATGGTCTACTCTGAGATATATTACGTCCGCCGACGGACCTTTTTCACAACCGTATGTTTAATGGATACATCTGGTGAGGACCAGTGAGGACCATGCTCTACGATGTTGGACCATGCCGGTGGGAACACACCCTCATCGGCGCAGATCGATGTCCACCTTATATCAGGGGTCCTGAGGCTGGCATCAGAAGGTTGTAAGGTAAGTAAGGGACCCTTGAATCCCCTATATCGTGTACGTTCCTGATTCTGCTCAAGATACTACATGAAGACTACACGTGAACTGAGGGAATTTCCCCACTAATTAACAGTCTATAACAGTCTGTAACAGCTTGTTGACTCTCGCCGAGTCGAACAAGCTGTGCCAAGAAGGATCGACTCAGGAGAACAATCGGATTTTTCCTGTTTGCAAATTTGGTCCCCTGTGTCATCGGTCTCAGACAAAATCAACGAACTGTCGCCCTAGTAGAAACCATATAAGTAGTCACTAGTCAACTTCCAGAATTACCACATTACTCTCTTCAACATCAGTGTCGTTTCTAACATGCCTACCATTAAAATCGATCAGCTCGCCGGAGGTCCCGTCACTTTCCGTTACACAATTGCCACCCCTACATCGAATTCGGCCAAAAAAATCGACCCCAAACTACCAACCGTGCTTTTCTTCCATCCTGTATTCGTGCCGCAAGAGGTTTTCACATGTACGTTGTTGTCTTTCTGCAGCTTTTATCAGGTTACTCATTATTTCATTTACGCAGTCCAATTTAGCAACCCTAACCTTCGACAGTTTAACCTAGTTGCTGTAGACATGAGGTCCCACGGCGAGTCCAAAGGCAAGATACCAAAAGACTTTGATCAGCAGATGGCTGCAGAAGACATGTCGGCTTTCATGGTAAATTTCGACATTTCGGATTATGTTCTCAGTTCTCAAGCGTGTCATTAGAGAAAGATGAAGCTTCCTCCTTGTCATATCTTCGCACTCTCGTTGGGGACAATCATCGCAGTACAGCTAGCTATCTCTCACCCCGATCAAATATTGTCGCTATTCCTCATTTCTCCTCTCGGATTGGAAGAGGTGTGAAATATATTACGTGCACTTGAAAGCGAAGCTGAAATTTTTATTAACATCAATTAGCCACAAGATGCTGCGGAAGGAAGACAGGCCATTCATGACGCATGGGTTGAGGGATGGCGTGACGGTGTCCCAAATCAGGAGGAGTTAGCCTATTCCGTTCGCGGTGCCATAGAACTTGCATTTTTTGACCCTTCGAATTCAATGGTTCAAGCGTAAGTCACTCACTCGTGCTTGAACTTCATTTCTGACCCTTCGTAGTCTCTGCTCCCTAATCATTCCCAGCTGCATGAAAAATTGGAATGCTTCGCATTTGGACGACTATCGTATTACCACTCTGGACATTTTCCTAGACCGTCGTCCCCATCCTATAGAAGAGCTCCGGAAAATCAAGGTCCCCGTAAAATTAGTGCATGGACTGGCAGACGTTGCGTATCCCTTAGAATATTCGAAAGATTTCCTCAATCACCTCCGGGATGCCGATGTAAACGCTAGTTTGGAAGCTATCGATGGCGCGTCGCACTTTGGGTGTGTCGAGCATCATGCGATGTAAGCTGATAGCACATATTTTATGTCTAAAAATGACTGAATGATATCTAGTGTGAATGCAATGTTTCACGATTTCATCGTCCAGCGGACTGAAGGCCGCCTGCAAACGACTACGAAGGAGATTGTTTCACCTTGGGAGGTACGTGTCAAATGAGACTGACCATGTTCCATTTTAATCGTGTCCATATGCAGACCACACTCAAAAAGCACGGCTGGGTTAAGGCTGAAAATATGCTTGATGATTCTGACGACGAATAGATGCACAAAAACTTATTAGGAACTTGTTATATTTTACATATTATATATCCACTTCCTCACTCTTAACTCTTGACTGGGTACTGATGCTCTTAATTCACATATCTTACAACTACCTTGTCCTGGGATTTGGCATCAAGATTCACATTGAAGGAACCTTTACCGAATTTCGCGGCCGACTTTGAAATTTAACAGACGATTTGTCTGACATGCCAACAACTTCATTAAACCACGTCGGAGCAAAGAAATAGAAGAAAAATTAACATTTTCAGAAACATGCAAAACCCGGTACTGCTACACTCCGTGAACGCGTTGCGTTGTAACTACACGCGACCAGTCACAGTACATTCTATATCACGCGACCACTGTTGCGTGACAAGTTCTTCCTTTACCTGTAACACTCATCTATTCAGCGATGGCTGAGGCGCTATGTGACATATGCTATCAAGTATTTGCCCTGGACAGCTTCTGGTTCTCAACTTGCGGTAGGTTGAAGCTCCAAGGCCTGAATTCGACATTTTGATGACATCGATAGGCCATGGATTTTGTGAAACCTGCACCACATCACTGGACAAGACTCGGACCTGTCCTTCTTGCCGCCAACCAAGGAAAAAGGCAAACATCCACAAGGTATACTTCACGTTGCCTGAGGAACAGGAAAGCGCCATCGATGTTCGATCTCAGACTGAGGCATTGGCCCGCTCAATGATCAATATTCATTCATCTTCAACATTATCTTCAGTAGACAGAGCTGTCGATGGGCTCAAGAAACTTTCTGGGTTGCTCAAGGTTGATGCAGAGACTGCGGTGTGTGATCATATCAGTCTTGAACAAAGCAGAAACTCATGCCCCTATTCAGAGTAAGCTACTCGGAGTGGCGAAGGACATGGAGGAAAGATTACGACCAATCTTCTTCCAATTGCAGCTCGAACGGGACGAGAAGTACACTCTCCAAGAGAAGGTCAATCTATGGCAACACAGGATTACTCAAGTTGAAGCATCGGAAGTTGAAGTAGCAAGATTGAAAAAAGAACTTGAAAGAGCCAAACGCGCTACTCAAGCAATAGTAGCCGAAAATTGTCGACTCACAAAGCAGCTCGAAGCAGAGGTGACCGAATCTGAGAAACTACGGAAGGACGTGATTGACGAGCGACGATTAACTAAAGAACGGGATGAACTAGTGCAACAGCTCGAGCGAGAGTTGGAGGACGCTGGTAAACAAGTGGGTTACAAGCAATCTCGTTTCTTCGATCTTCAATTTCCGAGCAGGCTTGTTTAGCGAATAAGAAGCTGAAGGTCCTACCTCGTAGTTCAAATCGGATACCTGTTGCAGACATTGCCGACGACTCTCTGATAGTTGAGTCAGCTGTTTTGAATGTCTCATCAACCGTACCACTTCATGGGAATGATCTTGATCAACGACATAAGGGACATTCCATGAAATCCATGAAATGGGAAACATTCTTGAAGGTTGTTCATCTCGTACTGTTGATGGACTTTGGCTCGATTTAATCCACTGTCGTTAGACGATGACGAAACAAGGTTTCGCATACGATCGTAACGGTTCGGGCTCAAGCGTTTGTTTCGCACCTCTGGATTCCACGAAGCGCGTGAGTTGACTATTTCAGTGTCCTCGTTTTCGTAAACTCAAAACTCTCCACAGTCAATTGTTTTCCATAAGCGTATGTACTCTTACCCACCTCGAAATGCCTACTGAAGATTATTACCACAGCTCACCCAGACAATATCATTGGACCTGTCCTCCTCAAAGAATTCAACAAAAAGTTTCGCAAGTACTACGGACGGGACTTGGTCGATTGTCAATGATGGGATTTATTGCTTAGGCTGAGCATTGCTACACAGAAGTAACCTCCATCTACAGTGTGTGACTACGAGACACATAAGCTTTGGTTCCCGAGTGTCAACATTCGCTTCTTGGTAGCCATTGATCTACAGAATCTTGATCACATGTATCCGTTGAACTTTTAGCGTGTCCCCCAAAGAACAACATCGCACCATTTTATTGTCCAAAGTTTTTCTACCCGCAGTTTCGTTGCAGCGGAGTCGATTGTCAAACCCTTCTATAGTACATTCGTCTATAGTACATTCGTGTTGAAGCTAATTGTAAGTATGCAGTCCCCTCGTGTTCTACGTATTACGTGGTGGGATTTCTCGCGGACTCACAGCCCTCGACTCTGGGTTCAAGCTGTGGCTTGCTTCGATGTCCAACCTTCGTATCCTTTAGCTACCGAGTCACTGATTGCCTTATAATACGCAGGCACACCCCCAGGGAACTGAAGAATTTCAACTTTTTTACTACAAAGGAAAAACGTCAGCATGATAGCCTATCGAAGGTGGATCGCTACTCGCCCTTCAATATTGCTTCCCATATACCAGGAGTGCTTCGCTCCCATCCAAAGGCCCATCGATGCGATTTGTTGCAGCTGCTCACTCCATGCGTCTTGTGCTTCTTTACTGCTCGAACAATTAGTCGTCTTGTGTTGTGTCGGATGGGATGCTACTCACGACGGTACAATATGTGATATTTTGTTCTCTCGGCAGTGCTTAATGCAGTCTGCAATCCATTCGCTGGTGAACTCCTATTTGAATATGCCGTTCAAACTCGTTTCCGGACTCGGATATGGAACCCTAAGCGATCATCACTCACAATAGTACTTGGACCGTTGCTAAAGGCAGCAGGGGATTGCGGTCCATAAATCCAGAACATGTTGGGGTACGTCGCGCTGCCTAATCCGAGGTAAGAACGAACACCGTTGACCCATTTCTCTTTAATAGGGACGCCATCTTGACCACGAATGTCGATAGAGGTAATACCCCCGGTGACCATGTCAAAACCGGTAGCAAAAACTAGTACATCAAGCTTATGTTCAATCCCATCGCTAGTTTTAATGCCATCTGGAGTGATTTCGGCGATTGGAGTCTTGTTGACATCAACAAGCGCAACATTGGGCTGATTGTAGACCTCAAAATAGTTCTAAAAGCCAGTCAGAAGGTTTTTTTAAATGGTAAGATTTGAACTGACCTGCTCCAAACTTGGACGTTTCACTCCGAAAGGATGCGGAGACTTCATTGGCGCCAATTTGTCCTTCATTTCGGGATCGTTGATACGCGCTCTAGTTTTGTCTCTCCAGAAAGCGTAGGCCACGTCGTTAGCGTCCTGATTGAAGAAGATATCGCCATAAGATCCGATCCAGAAGTGGAAGCCACCCTTCTCCCACTTGTCCTCATAATTTAATACACGTTCTTCAAGAGTAGCTTCAAGAGTAGGCTTCATGTCTAAATCATGGAGATAGCCTGAGAACGTCTGGTTTCGTCGACCAAATTGGATAGGGTATAGGTATTCCTTCAACTTCTTCTGCTCCTCGAGGTCAAGCTTGGTCTGTTTCATGGGCAGGGAGAGATTGGGAGTACGTTGGAAGACTGTAAGATGCTCCACGACGGGGGCAATCTCTTGTATGAACTGGACACCTGTAGAGCCAGTCCCTATGACCCCGACCTTCTTTCCTTTGAGGTCGTAGTCTGTGGGCCATCGCGATGTGTGGTGCACTTCACCTTTGAAGGAGTCTAATCCTTTGTAGGGAGGAATGTAGTACTTCGAACCGATGCCTGTGCACAAACTGAGCCACTGGACTCGGTACACGTCTCCGGCCTCAGTTGTAAGAGTCCAACGATCAGTGGTATCATCCCAAACCGCGGATACTACGCGCGAGTTGTACGAGACGTCTCTGCTGAGATCAAGCTTCTTGTCAACGTACTCAAAGTACTGTTGGATTTCTCGCCAGCCAGGGAATTTTTCTGTGTAATTCCAGTCCTTGTAGAGCTCGGGATCCGAGAATTGATAAATGGGATTTTCAGAGTCGACCCTTGCTCCAGGGTAGGTGTTCCAATACCTATATAAGTAAACGGTGAGTATGTGTAAGCAATCAAAATTCAGTCACTACCAGGTGCCTCCCAAACCACCACCGGCTTCGAGGAGTCTGACTTTGAGTCCCAGTTTTCGGAATTGGATCAGTTGGTGAACACCAGCAAACCCAGCTCCAACGATAATGGCGTCGAATTCCTGTACCTCTGACATATCGGAGAGAATATGGAGACTAAGATTTTTAGTTTCAAGCTTTTATGCAGGTGCATTGATCCCATTTCCATTTCAAGTTTACTATTGCCCCATATTCACGGTACGACTAGCCGAATATGGTGCACGCGGAAAGGCCTATCTTCAATCTTCTCAGACCAGGGTATAAGTGGATGATTTAATGTAACTCTTGGGCATCCCCTAACACCGCTCGTGAATATCGGAGAGACACGCCTAATTATGATGGTGTTCAGATGCTTTCCAAACTGCAAACTTGGGAAATGATATCAGACGCCAATAGCAGCAGAGAAATCCTTATTGAGAGTGAGTGCCCGTTGTGTCAAGCCAAGTTTGAACCCATCAAGCTATGGAGTGTTTCGTCGTTTTCAAAAAATGGTAGTCACTCTTTGAAAAAGACTAGAGAGGCTGCTTCACGGCGAAACTTCGAGATACATTTTCGCCGCTAACAGGTAGACCAGAGTTAAGAATCAAGCGAGAATAGGTGATTCTTCTTCATCATCGAAGGCGAAGGATGCTCTGATATTATAGAAAAAGCGGGAGCCAACAAGTTAAATGATACAAGCCATCTTTCGACAACCGATCAGCTGTCGGACCAAGCAGTTAATCTTGAGAAAAAGTTGATTCGCAGGCCATCAATTCAAATCCTTTGTCTCTTCGCGGTGAGGGTCTCGGGTTCCGCCGCAGCTAAATCTTGCATTCGACATTGCTGGCTCAAGTGCACATTCTTTTGATTACATGAACCCCAATTTTGTTACTAAAATCAAACCCGGGCACGACCTGCTGACAGGTAGATTTTATAGATTAGAATGCAAAAGCGCACGGAACAGGTGTGAACTAGGCAAAGATAGATATGAGGAATGATCTACAGTACACCCCAAATAGCGGTTATAACCATTCAACAGTCTGTATAGGGATTAGATTGTGATTTTGTCAAGGATGAAAGACATACCGCAGGTGGTTTAGATGAAATGTCATAGGTCACTCGATTGATACCATTGACTTCGTTGGTGATTCTGGAAGAGATGCGGCGCAGCACTTCAGCTGGAAAGACATACCTTAAAGAAGAAGAGTCAGTTCCCCCAAGTAAATAAAATGTTATAGACCCACCAATCGGCCGTCATGAAGTCCTCCGACTGTACTGCACGTAAAGCGATAACCTAGATACATAGATGAAAGTCGAGCGTAATGTATGTCAGCAGAGAACCCTCACCTGCTCGTACGTCCTAGCATCACCCATCACTCCAACAGCCCGAACTGGAAGGAGAACAGCAAACGCCTGGGATATTTCATTGTACAACCCGGCGTTGCGAATTTCTTCGATGTAGATATCATCAGCTTGTTGGAGAATCCGAACTTGCTCTCGGGTTACGGGACCTAGGATACGTATAGCTAGCCCCGGTCCAGGGAAAGGATGACGTTGTACCAGTGGAGCAGGAATCGAAAGAAGACGGCCGAGGGCTCGTACTTCATCTACAAAACCGGGAAGTCAGTCTCAGCATTCTTAACGTGTTGATCAGAAGGGACAGAACCAACGATACCTTTGAATAATTCGCGGAGAGGTTCTATCAACTTCAACTTCATGTCCTTAAGTAAACCGCCAACGTTATGGTGCGTTTTGATGGTAGCACTGGGTCCCTTGAAGCTTATACTCTCAATCACGTCCGGGTAAAGGGTACCTTGCAGCAACCACTCGATTCTGCCTTTAGCATCGGCACCTTTTTTCTCCGCTTCGTTGGCTGCGGCTTCAATTTTGGTGGCTTCCTCCTCAAACACGTTGATGAATGTGTTGCCGATGATCTTACGCTTTTTTTCGGGATCCTCGACATCCTGGAGGCGCGAAAGGAAAAGATCCGACGCATCTACGACGGTCAAGTTGATACCAAGATTCTTATTCAGCATTTCGTGAACCTGTTTAGCTTCGTTCAAGCGAAGAACGCCATTGTCTACCATTATCGCATGGAACCTAACAATCGAAGGAAAGTCAAGAGGACGCGACACGATCAACATTTACGAATGGTACCTGTCCCCGATGGCTTCATGCATGAGCTTGGCTGCAACTGTGCTGTCGACACCACCACTTACTGCTCCAATGACACGTCCTTTCGGCCCGCAAATTTCGCGAATGCGAGCAATTTCTTTTCCAATAAATTCTTCCTGTGATTCAGCTCACACACATCATTAAGGTCAAGAAATGCCGAAAACGAACCATAGTCCAATTGGATCGACAACCACAAACATTGAGGATGAACCGACCGATGACCTCTTTGCCTCTAAGAGAATGTGTTACTTCGGGATGGAACTGGATGCCGTAAAAAGGCTTGGAATTGTGAGCTACAGCAGCAAAAGGGGCTGTTTTGGTGTGTGCAATGATGTGGAAATCAGGAGGGATTTCGCATAGTTGGTCACCGTGCGACATCCAGACCTAAGCCACAAGGGGATCAACGCCGATCTGCGAATGAAGCTAGAGCATTTAGTAACCTGCATTTCTTCCCCAAGTCCTTGGAACAATGCATCCACTGGAGAGTCTCCTTCATGGATTTTATTGATCTGCAATTGAGCAAAACCGTATTCTCGATGTTCACTTCTTTCCACTTTTCCTTTCAATGCCCAGGCCATTTCCTGCGATCTTAATTAAGACAGTATAATTACCCCGATAGACGATCGCACCTGGAGCCCATAACAGATACCCAAGATAGGAACTCCGAGATCGAACACAGCGGGATCGACATGAGGAGAATCCTTATCGTAAACAGAGTAAGGCGAACCAGAGAGGATTATTCCTAAAAAGATATCATTATCGTCAACTCACAAACAGTCCAAAGGAAGCGCACCTTTCGGCTTGAAATGTAAATCTACGATTTTCAAAGTACACGGTTGTAATTCAGCATAAATGTTATGTTCACGACATCTCCGTGTAATCAGATGACTGTACTGAAATTCTGAGTCAGATATATCACAATGGTAGCCAAGGATGTGGACTGACCTGAGAGCCAAAGTCGAGAATGAGTATGGTATCGAACTGGTCGTGAATCTCTGCCATTTAACTCGACGGATAAAATTATCTATCCTAAGCGCCCGAAGGAACTACAGCACGTGGTCACAGCTATCCTTATGTAATATTTCAGTTAGTTCCCCGCTCTTCTGAGTGAGCTTCCGACCCCTTGGGCACATTATAACATGCAAGTTTCCAAGAATCACATCTTCTTTAAGAGCAATAGTCAGGGTGGACGATTAATTACAGGACCAGTCACCGAGCAGCGAGCGCTCTGTCCCTTCTACTTTCAATCATCCCAACTTCGTTTCGCAACGATCTCCGAAAGCATCCCTAATCACAAGGTTTGTCGGGTCTGCTCCCCTGGCGGGAGGGCCTGAAGAAAGGGGAAATAGTTTGATCTTCCTCGACTAAGCAAGGTTCAAAGCTAACCAAACGCTGATCTGGACTGGACCACGACGGAGTCGGTCAAACTCCTAAAACCACGACCAGTGTCTTTAGTCTGCTTTTTCTTCTCCGAATGTTCTGATGTTATGTTTATCGCTTACCCGAGGTTATCTCACGTCTACATCTTGACCACATAACAGCTACAAATCAACGCAGAAAGAAGATATTGCAATCGCTTTTCCCTTCATGTCTCCTCTTCTTCCAGATCTTGACTCGCCCGTCAGCATACCGGAAATTCTCCAATACTATCTCAATAACAATCCTTCTTTTTCAGCCTACGTATATCCGGAGCATGGGACTGGAGACCTCGCCGAAATATCGATGCTCGAATTTATTCGAGCTGTTTATCGAGCTGGAAATGCGGTTTGTAGAGACTCTAAGCCTGGTGAGGTAGTCGCCATCATCGCCAATCTTGATAATTTAGTGTATATGGCACTGATCGCGGGCCTCATGAATGTTGGCCTCGTGGTAGGCAAATCAGCTTATTCAAACCTCCTTGATCTGATATGCGCCAGCCTTTCCCTATATCACCGCGGAATTCATCACTCGGTATCGTTGATCTACTACGTAAAAGCTCTGCACATCGACTGCTCGCTACGCACGCTACTCTGAGCGGGCTAATCGATGAAGTTCAATCAGAGATTCAATCAGGCAGACCGTACACGCTCAACATCGAGGAGGCTCCGGACCTACAAGAGGTGTTTCCATATTTAGCAAAAGAGACCTTGGAACATCCGTTCATCCCTCCATTTCGCACTTTTACCCCAAAAGATACTGATACTGTGCTTTATCTGCACTCGTCGGGTTCTACTGGTTTTCCCAAACCTGTCCGGCTTTCCTATCTCAACTTCAAGGACTACATCTCTGTTCGTAAGTTTTGATACCATTATCAATGTATCGAATTTCACTCGAATTGCTTAATTTAGTGTGCATGGAAGAGATGCGAAGTCTTGGGTTCAAGCGCTACGGTGCAGCCGGTTTACCACCTTTCCATGTGATGGCAGTGTTCAACCAACTCTTCGTCGCGTTATATGCCCAAATCACCGTTTGTTTACTACCTCCGGTGGTAACAAAACCTGATGCCCTTCCTGTGATGATGTCTGCCGACAATATACTCGAAAATGCGAGGCTTACACAGGCTTCTGCAATCCTTACTATCCCCACATTCCTGACCATCTGGTCTCATTCCGAAGAAGCCGTTCAGCAGTTGACTCAATACACCCTCGTGGTAGGGCGTCGTATCTTTTGAGAGCCATTTTCTGATTTCAGCTTTGTAGTTTTATGGTGGTGGACCGCTCCCACCAAGCACCGGTGATTATTTAGTGTCCCGCGGGGTCAAGGTCGTCACAGCGTATGGTGGTACTGAAATGGGGTTGCTAGTCAAAGCTACTATTGACCCAGAAAACTGGTCGTATGCGGAGTTCTCGGACAAGTGCAAAATTCGATGGATCCCTCAAGGCGATGGAACTTTTGAAGCCCAATTTTTAGTTTGTACTTTTCTCTACAAAGCTTTGTATTTATATTCACTCCCTTGAAGACGACGGATCTCCATCATCCTGCAGTTGAAAACATTCCGGATGTAAAAGGTTATGCGACTTCCGACCTGTTTGTACCTCATCCGACTAAATCTAACAAGTGGAAGATGTGAGTTCTCTTGTCCTTGCCAGTGTTTCCGACGTCTACGACAACTTATAATGGTATACAGCGTCGGTCGTGTCGACGACGTAATTATTCATTCGTCCGGTGAAAAAACGGTAGGTTCACGAGGAAAGCGAATGCATTCTAAGTATCAGTAAATTTGATGATACGAGATGCGTTTAGGTACCCGGGCCTATGGAATCCATTATCACGGCAACTCCCTTGTAAGGGTCCCTGTACGAGATCTGTGGAGGTGAAGTCTCTACTGATTGCTTGATAGAATTCAAGGAGCTGTCATGTTCGGACGGGAGCGCGACCAAACAGGTCTCCTCGTAGAACCGTCGGTGACTCATGAAATAGATGTGACAGATCCTGCTCAAATTTCCGCATTTCGAAACTCCATATGGCATGTTCATCTTCTAATAGCAATTCATACTGATGACCTGTACTGGCTACTAGGAATCTGGTGGAAGAGGCAAATCGAATCGCTCCCGCTTTCAGCAGAATTTTCAAAGAATTGATCTTAGTTGCTTCGCCAGACAAGCCTCTTCCTCGAGTAGGAAAAGGTACCGTTGCTCGAAAAGCTGCGTTGGCATTGTACGAGCCTGAAATTAATGAGCTGTCAGTGCATCTCCTTTCCCGTGTTAGCCAATGTTCATCGCACCTCAATCTTGTTTTTGTTTCAGGTATGCAATCGTGGAATCAAACTCTGGTGGTGATTCGGTCGATCCTCCCAAATCATGGACGGCGGTAGACGTTGAATCGTGGCTCGTTGCTCAGATAACGGATATTCTGTCCAGTGGGATCAGCGTGGACCCCAAGCTGGACCTTTTCGAACAAGGTTTCGACAGGTATCCGCGGATTCAATTCAGTGATCTATGATACATACTGAGGGTTTTTCAAGTCTAGTATCTACCATATTACGATTGCATATCGTGAGTGCATTGCGGAAAACTAATGCTGTTTCTGCGAGAGAGGTTCCTCAAGGCGTTGTATACTCGCATCCTACGGTGGAGCGTCTTGCGCGGTATATACTCAGTCTTGTCAACAACCTCGACGCAGATGCCTCGCCGGCTCAAACACGATCACAGCTTATCGAAGAGATGATTGAAACGTACTCTCAAGGATTGGATGCTCCTTTTTCTCCTCCAAAAATTCCTTTCAACGCAGAAAAACACAACGTCCTTCTGACGGGATCCACAGGAAACTTGGGTGCTGAATTGCTTGCCGGCCTACTCTCTAATGAATCGGTTTACCGAGTCTACGTGCTCAATCGTCCATCGTCCAAAGCCTCAATGCTCGATCGACACTCTGCTCGGTTTGAAGACAAAGGCTTAGATACTTCTTTGTTGTTATCTCCCAAGCTGGTCTTTCTGGAAGGAGAGTCGTCCAGCGACAACCTAGGTCTTCCAGCAAATATGCTCGATGAGGTGACGTCTCTCGATTCTCAATCCTTCATCGTGTTGATTGACGCTAGTTACGTGAAATTTTAACTCTGGTAATCCACAATGCCTGGAGGTTGGATTTTAACCTATCGCTTTCATCCTTCGAATCGCATATCAAGGGCGCCCGTTCATTGATAAATCTTGCGCGTTCGAGCCAACACTCGTCCAACATTAGATTTCTTTTCACTTCTTCGATAGCATCTACCCAATCGTGGGATGTAGCAAAGGGACCTTATCCTGAGGAGGTTGTCATGGACTCGAGTTATGCAGTAGGAGGAGGTTATGGTGAAAGTAAATATGTCACTGAACGCGTGAGTTTTCATTTTCGCCTAGCACTTATGTCCTGACATATCTCTCGGCTCAGATACTTGTTCAAAGTGGCTTGCAAGTAACATCGTTCCGGATCGGTCAAATATGTGGTGGAGAACCCAATGGGGCATGGGCAATGACTGATTGGCTGCCAATTTTAATCAAGTCCGGCCTTACCCTAAACAAGCTTCCCGATGCACATGGGGTATGTTCTCAACCATTTTGTCAGCGCCGAAAGATAACAAATGATAACCAAAATCATTATCGTGAAATTACCAGGTTGTCTCTTGGGTCCCTATGAATGCCGTAACTTCTACAGTGCTGGATACTGCGTTCTTCAATAACCGCGCTCCTTTCGCTATCAATGTTGTGCACCCACGACCAATTAGTTGGTCTGTCGTAATGCGAAACATACGACACGCTCTTATTCGCGAGAAATCCCTTTCCTCCGAAGATTTAACTCTGATCCCATTCCAACAATGGGTATTAGAGCTAGAGAAGCACGTCGATAGTTCTTCCGATGACCTTGTGAGTTACGCTTAGGTCTATTCTAATCACTGTTTCGTTATTCAATATCATCCTAGCCGGCCTTGAAATTACTGAATTTCTTTCAACTTCAAGCCTCTGCTGATGACCGTATCAAAGAAACCCAGGCAGGTGAAAGCCTTGGACTTACTCCATTGAAGATAGAAAATGCGGAAAGGATAAGTCAAACAATGAAAAATCTTGAAGCGCTCGAAGCTTCCATCGCAGAAAAATGGGTCAAGTACTGGGTTCGGTCTGGTATGTAACATTATGTGAGCGTGTAGTTATGATATGTAGTTGACTCGACCGTCGACGAGACTGTGGCATCATACAAATTTAGAAACGCCAAAGCTGTTTTATCGTTAAATAATCCGGTACTCCGACATCTTCCGACTCTTTTTGGTGAGACTTGTTACTGTGCGCCGTAGCGGCATTACCACTTGTACGTGTCGGTAATCCAGTTCTATTCAAGTGTTCCTCGGTCACTCCAACGGTGTACAGTAATACAACGAAGTTGGAATGTACGAGCACAAGCGAACGATCGGCTAACCATCCCAAATGTGCAACATACTAATGCGTATTTTTATCGTTCCGACAATCTTCGCAGTAGGTTTATGATGGGTTCGTTTGTCATTGGAAGCATTTGCAGAAAATTCCACCTGTTCTTACTTGCATCACTCTGATAGGCTGTATCAAGGCTGTATACATGGAACTGCTATTCTCAACTTGACCGCCGTCTGCCCGGCTTCTAAATCTGATGCCTTTCGATTTTGGCATTCCCTTGAGGTCAATTCAATTGACATGAAAAATGTTTTTAAGAAGTCCGAAAAATATTGTACGCATACCTCAGCTTCCCCGATGTCTCCTTCTGCATATGTTGCCCCCATTGTCGACTCTACCTCCTCCTTCAAAAGCGATATTTTTGCAGGGAAGGTTCTATTCTGTACTGGGGGGGCATCCGGGATATGTCGAGGTATGACTGAGGCGATAGTAAGCAATCGGTACTTGGTGTCCTTCCTCTGTTTGACATCGATCTACAGATGCGCCATGGAGCCAACGCAGTTATAATAGGACGAAGGTAATTCTCGTTCAACGTTACCTTTCGCAAATGCTGATTTTCCGGAATCCACAGGCTGGATCGACTTGAACAAGCATCTAAAGAGCTGTCTGCCGCAACTGGAAGGACTTGTATACCAGCTCAAGCGGACGTCAGGCAACCCAATTCCCTGAAAGAGGCCGCCCAAAAGGCGATCAATGTATTTGGAAGGATTGACTTCGTTATATGCGGTATGACAGGCCCGGGACTGACATCTTGGGATTAGTTGCGATTGATTGACCTCAATACAGGTGCTGCTGGCAATTTCATGGCTCCGATATCTGGGCTTTCAGAAAATGCATTCAAGACCGTAATCGAGATTGACACTGTGCGAAACGTCCTGAACCCTTGATGTTGAACGTAGTCTGACCTGAATTTGGTTGATAGCTTGGTACCTATAACACCGTTAAGGCGACGATCCCGCATGTTCGTATGACTAAAGGGGCATACATCTCGGTTAGTGCCACTCTTCATTACAATGGTCAGTTCCTATCGCTGTTCATGTAAATGATTAATGGAGGTTCAACATATTTCATCTCAGCCACTCCGTACCAGGTACACGTCTCTGCCGCGAAAGCTGCAGTAGATGCATTATCGAATGTCCTAGCCGTTGAGGAAGGACCTCACGGGGTACGATCAAATGTGATTGCTCCCGGCTTCATAGCGGGCACAGAGGGATTTGATAGATTGTCAAACAAGAACGACCAATCCCATGGCTTCTCTGCCCCTCTAGGTCGATTTGGAGATGTGAAAGATGTCGCCAATGCTGCCGTTTTTTTGTTCAGTGATGCGGCTTCATACGTTACGGGGCAAGTGATTCCCGTCGATGGGGGATCAGAGCATCTCAGGAGTACGTTCTTCCCTTATCCACAATCTGTTCTTGATCCCATGAGCATGCAAAAACTCATGAAAGGGAAGCTATGAATAACGATGTAAAACAGTAACGTTGTATGACGACTCGAATAGAGTTGACGAGAAATAAATTTGTATCGATATTTCTACCTGACACGTATGCGCGCGCGCAAGCCGGAGAAGAGCCGAGTCAAATTCTGGAATTCAATCAGGGATAGAATCACACTGTACACATAATGAGATTTTTCACTGTCATGAGATGGAACTGTCGTTATAACTGAGCAAAATTGTTCATCTCGCGATAATGAAAGTTCAGCAACATGCGGAAAGGGCATGATAATGGTCACATAGATATAGACAGGACGGCGGAAGTTGGCTGATCATGATTGTTGATCCATACAATGGAATCCCCAGCTTGCTTGGAAGTTTTCATTCCCGATGTCCACGATATCGAGACCATGGTATACCATAGGTCATATTCTGAGAAGAACACCGAGAAAACGAACTAGCCGGAATAACTGTGGCCTGGGGTTTCTCCTGCTGAACGTTCGCATATGCGACGATATATTATATTAGGTTACAGTCAATGATCTACGTCGGCATGCACCAGGAATAGAGGCCCCGGTTGTACATCGGTCAGTAAAAATCTGACGATTGTCCGTAATCAGGCCTGACACGGGTTCCTGTTCTCATAGGACAGGAAAGTATTATGATGTCCTAGTTGTGAGCGAACCGTAGACACCAGGTAGGAAACCGTCAGATTATCGGAAGGTCAACTCTTGGATCTCAAACCCATTGGTACAAGATAGTAGAGATGTACGGGTATCACTCGATGAACTTGGCAACAATGATGTTCCGGCCAAAGGGTCCCAAGAGTCTTGAAACGAACTGTGTAATAAACTTTCCCTTCCCAGAGAGTCCCAAGAACATCACAATCGCAGCACCCTATACCGAGGTCCGAAGGAGATTAGTTGGAAAGTGACTGACGCTGATGTGAACATCGCTAGTGAAATCTTCTTATCCTTTGAATATTGTTTGCAATTACCAGTTGGTCATGTCTCAAGACAGATCCCCTCAAAAGAATCGAGGTGCCACGCATTTGATTCTCGAATAGCGATGAGCATTTGACCACCACAGTTTAATTGAGGCTGGGCGGTCATATTTCGAATCAGGAAGCCACATATCGAATGTCTTCGACGTGGCGAGAACTTCAGTCCTACCAGCAGAGCGCTGAATCATATCATGTCCAAGGACGAGCTATATCGCGACTCACCACTGAAGAGGATGACTCGAGAACAATTATCGCGCCTCTGGGATCGCCCCCTGCATCCTGATACGTGTATTGAAGCTTAGCGGTCGGTAATCGGGTCATAAATTAGACTTGTAGTCTTCTGAAGGGATTCTGTGGCTGAGGAGGAGAAGTTTAATCGACGACGACCGTGGACAAAGAGTGAGTCCTGTGTACTGAGCAGTCAGTTAGGATATGCTGACGCCATGCTGCAGCGAATCTCTTTGTCACGGTACTTTATGGCGCCACCCGTTTCATGAAATCCGACGGAGACACACTGTCGACAGTCAGTGCACCAGACAACTAGAGGCTGAGCGCTGAGGCTCTTGTGAAACCTTCAATGTCACGTTCGAACCGCCATGCCTCTTCTTCCCGTGCAGATCTGTTCGCTACCTTTTACTTCGTTCCCATCATAACTTCTCTCAACTATCCAAAATAATGGAACTGCAACTTGTCTACCGTATCCTACGCAAGATATCCGACTGGGCTGTTACAGGATATTACTCGGAAATCCTTATCGAAGGACCCGAAAACGCTTTCAACATTCAGCAAGGCGTAGACGGAAAGGGCGCTAAAAGGACCAATGGCCCAGTCATTCTGTGCTCTTCTCACCATAATGAAATGATCGATATCGCTACGCTGGCTACGACTATGCCTAAATGTAGAGGAGAACGCCGGCATGTGTCCTTTTGGGCAAAGGACTCCATGTTCAGAAACGCTGTAGGAGGTTGGGTCATGCGTTCGAGTGGGGCGATTCCTGTGAAGCGCAATCCAAATAAATCCGGATCGGCAGAGTTAAACGGGAAAGAAAAGCTAGGAAAGAAGGACAACAGATCTGAAAGTCTCTTTGCCAGCACCATCGGTACTTTGGCTCTGGGCAAAGTAGTCGGCGTCTTTCCCGAAGGCACAAGCTATACCCAACCGGGAATCGTCCAGGTCATGCCTGGTGCCGCAAGGGCTGCGGTAGAGTATGAAATTTGGCGTCGACAGAACCAAGGGGAAGACATCGTGATCATTCCGGTTGGCATTGTATACACTGACAAGTCGCGTTATCAAAGCCGGCTCAAGGTGCAGTACGGATCGCCAATCAGTGTAAAGGAATACCTGGATGAATCATTCTCTTCTTCGAGTCCATCGTCATCACCATCATCGTCTCTATCCGCTTCTAATGCCTCGATAAGTTCATCGATGTCTTATCCAGAATCTTCGGCTACTACATATTCTTTCTCTGGCACGGAAGATACATCCATTACTCGCACACGCGCCGCGACAAAGGCCGTTGCACTTCGAATCGAGAAAGCGCTTTTTGAACTGACCATCAATGCTCCTGACTGGGAGACGCTATATGCCGCAGGAATAGTGAGAGATATCATTTTCGAAGGCGAAGAGGTGCCTCTCAACTACTGGGTTTCTGTTTCCCAACTGTGAGTCATATCGGCCGAAGGTGTCACACATCTACTAATGCCCAATTTTATCAGTTTCGTGGATTACCTCGCACCCTCCACCTCCTCGACTCCATCGAAGGCAGCTGACGAGAACAAGCACGCATTGACCAGATATTTCGCCTTGCTGCACCACACAGGACTCACTCACGCCGTGCTACAAGGTCTTTTCCCTCTTCCTGTCATACTAGAATCTACCCTGAGCAGTTCAAGCCCAAAGACTCCACCTAAGGATGTGAGCTTCTGGACAGACAGAGAATGGAAGTGGTATCACACTGCAACGTTCTCTAAGAATCTTCGTTGTCTCCTTTCAGCTTCAACTGCATTGAACATAGCACAATCCCTTGCAATACTTCCTGTCCTTCCGCCGTACTTATGCGCCTTCCTCGTTTCAAGTCTTACCGCGCGCATTCTCGCCACCCCCGGTGAAGAAGAGGGCGAAGCGCAGTTCAGGTCCGTCGGAGGCGGTGTCGGCCTGGGTGTCGGGTTAGCTTTCGGCAAAGTTTTAGTCAGTCAGATTTGGAAAAGGAGAGGAGCAGGGATATCAGAGAATCTATCGAGAAAGGTTGGGCTAGTCGGGAAAGGATTTCAAGTGTTATTGGCTCGATGCGTAGACTCTCTGGGGACACGCATCAGTACAAAAACCACTACCGGATTCCTTCGCAGGCACATATTTCGCCTTCCGCAAAATAAAATCATCTCAGAGTTATTGTCAAACCTTACCCAGAGTCAGATCGTGAAGACATTGATGAGCAGGCTACCGAAAGGAGCAGGTTGGCTGATAGCGGCGTGGTGTGTGATAAAGTGGTACAACATGTGTATCAAACGTATGTTTGCCTCACATCGTCTCAGTGTTATAAATTGAAGTTTTCTGTTTAGGAGCACACACAACGTATATATACACTTTTTCACCCCCAGCGCGTAGATTGTGGATACACCATCTCTCTGTCCTCCTTGTTCCTCGCCGCACTCTGCCCCACACACATATCTTCGACGACCCGGATATCGTTCCATACCTCACTCTTCCATCGCCACCGACAAATGCATTCATACGAAAGAGAGAGCAAGCACGAACTGATTCGGAAGGCGCAAATGAATCGACTTCGAAGCCCGAACGACGTACGATTGCTACCTCCAAACTTCTTATGGTTCTGTTGTGTGCAAAAGAAGAGGCACGGCGAGCCGCGTTTTCGGTGGTAATTTCCAATAAAGCTCCGGAACCACTATGATCATGTCATAAAAGGGGTTCTGAGATTCGTTCGTGTTTGGTGATCTGCATGTTACTAGTGCAGCGCATTTGGATACCAAAATCACTCATGGGTTCCAAGAATTAATTATCCCATTGGGTATAACAGAAGTGCGTAAAAAATCGGTATAGTGTCCGACTATCATCAACTCGTAGTTAAAGATGGCTAGTCTTCTTCGTCGCTAGACTCTGAAGAAGGAACATGGCCAATTTTCCTTGACTTCCTAATGGTATGGGTGGTTGTAACCGGCTTTGCGGAAGCGCGTCTTCTGCGGGGTAAGCCACCAGTTTTTGGTTCAAGCTGTCCCTTCGCAGGCATCGGAACGGCGAATGCCGTCCGAGAAGTAATTTGGATGAACTCGATAAAGACACGGCGCTCTCGGAGGGGTAGTTCGGGTAAGACGAGAGGAGGGGGGACTCGGATGTTAGGAGTATAAGGGGATGCGGGTACGAGAGAAGGTAGAGGATCAGGAGAGGAGGACGAGAGCGCGGGCGGCGACGAAAATTGGTTGTCCATGTTATAAGACGAGTAAAGAGTTTGGTGAGCGAATAGATTTGGCAACCAGCCTTGAAAATAAAGTCAGGGATGGTGGGTGTAGAGGTTCGAGTTGTTTTGTCTCATTTAGGCCAGAGGTAGAGCGATTCATATCTACATCTCCGGTAATAGGGGTATTGACCTAAACCCTCGTCTTAAGACGGATGGAATCTCTCAATTAAGATAAGTAAAGCAGTGCGGAATACTGCACTGTCGAGGGCAAGAGGTGCGAACACTCAATCAAATCAGCAAGCATAGAGCTCTTTAAATATACCCACTGCAGGAGAGCGTTCACTCTACGCTTCAGTGAGCACACTTCATTCTGTAGTGTCCTTTCGTTAGACTAGTATTAGCAGTACGGAACCCGAATGAAAGGTGAGAGCAACATCGAGTAGGGCAACGTGTATTTGAACGGGTAAGGAAGAATAATCTGAAGGGAGTGTGTCATTGAGCAACCGTGTCATTGAGCAACCGTGTCATTGAGCAACCGTGTCATTGAGCAACCGTGTTGTCGCGTTGTCGCGGTTGCGCGCTTATTCTGAGAATATCAATTCCTTTCAAGTTAGCGTTCCGGCCCTTGCAGGATTACTCTCCTCTGACCTTTGTCGCGTTGTTCTCTACACTGCTGCACCAAACTTTGAGCAATTTGTCGGAATCGAGTTTTAAAAATCTATAAGAGCGCAAATCTTGAGAATATTGCCAAAAATTATATACTATCCATGATTCTTGAGAAATTATTGAGAGACATCATGACAAAACC